>VDFB02251990.1:0-249707 GCA_007258455.2 Sequoia sempervirens | reverse complement strand
AATTAAAAAAAAAAGAGAGATCTATTAATTAAAAGAAGAAAAGGATGTAGATGAAGTAAATATATATATATATATATAAACATTATGAAGAATAAATATATTCAATGTCAATTTTTTTCAATTATTGATTACATTCATATGCATCTCATGCTACTGAGGACAACAACTTATTTACGAGGGGAGAAATGTCATGTGACTTTTACCCCAATAGAAGACAAAGCTAGAAAATAACCCTTTAGAATTAAAAGGGAGATAGAAAAATAAAGGATATTATGATTTTTTGGTTAAAAGATGGATTAATAAAGAATATATATATATAAACTATTTTAAAAGGGAGAGGAATAGTTATTTATTTAAATAATTATTTGAAGGAAACTTTTGGGAAAGGGTGTGATGGTTTGGAAACCACCCCTTAAGGCTTATATAAAGCATTTATATGAGACTTAGAAAGGGGGGAGAACATTCAAGGAAAAAGAAATTGGTTTGGTGAGTTATGGGCATTGGAGAAGGGGGCACATATGGCTGTCCAACCTGGGGTACAGAGTACACTTAGGACTATCTTGGCCAATGCTTGGGTATTTTCACTTTTGTTGAGAATTATTTTGTTGAACCAGCAATTGTGTAGAGCACAATAGTGTGCTATGTTTTGAAAGGAAATGTTTCCTCCTAGATTGTTCCATAGTAAGAGCCAATACCACCAACATATTCCTAGGGTGAGAGTGGCTTTTCCAAGTGTTGTTATTCAAATATGTATTAAGTCTATTGATATTAAAAGTTATCAAAATATTATGATTTTCATGTTAACTTGTGTAAATTATATGGATGTGTAGACATCCAAATTTGGACACTTAATTTATCCAAATTTATCACTTTTTCGTCTAAACATCCTCTTATCCGAGTTAATTAAGTAATATTACTATTATTTAATTAATATCTTTAGATACCCAAATCCTAAGGTATTTAATTAATAATTAAATATACACCTCCTCTTTTCATCAAATAAGTGATTAAATAAATATTGCATTTATTTAATTCCTCACATCATCATTTTTTATCTAATCTAATCATTCCTAATTTCTTCATTGAGGGATGTGCATGCTAATCGCTTGATTAGGATATAAAATCCTCCGCTTTTTTTTTGCAAGGATTGGCTTTTAATCATATTTATCCTCTAATTACTGATTAATTAAGCCTAGTCATTCTCCAAGGAATTTTTAATTCATTTTTATTCTTCCTAGATTCCCCTCTTTTATATGTGAATTTTTAATTCACATTCCATCTTTCCAAGGCTTCTAGAACCTTGGACTTGTCACAATCTCCACATGTGACCAACCTTGAACTTGTCACAATCTCCACATGTGACCAAGTCCCACCTTTTTGGAGCCCATCTTTTATCTCTAGATTCTCCTAAGAATGTGAATTTTTAATTCACATTTATGTTTTCAACCGCCTTTCTTTTTCCCATGTAGATTTTTGAAGAATTCCAAAATTCCTCAAATGTCCCTTTCACTCCCACTTGGGGACAAGAAATCCCTTTTTGTGGAAATCTCCACACTCCCCAAGGTGCATGTCCTTTTTCCACCTCATGTACCTTCTTGACAACTCATCTTCATCTCATATCCCCTTGGCCACTTCACCCTCCACATGTCAAGATGTGAGGGCTTGTGGGTTCTCAACCCACCATAGCCCTTCATCTTGACCTTGTTGGATCAATCTTGACCATTGAATTCTCTAGAGAATTCAAGATCCTCTATAAATACCCCCTCCTCAAGGGCATTTTTAGAACACTTTTTGATTTGAGAAACTACATGCTGCCCATTTGCTTTCCCAAACACTTTGCATTCTCACAACTACATGCTGTCAATTTGAATCCTCAATCATTTACCATCATCTAGCTATCTTTTTAATCATTTGCACCTCCAATCTTGCATTTAGACATTCAAGCAATCATCTAAGGAGCACACAACCAACCCAAGCAAGGGCCAATCAAAGAGGTATCAACAACAAGGGAGGTAAAAATTATTTGTGTTTCATTTTGTTTACATTCCTTTTCATTGTATCACTCTTTTGGCTAATCTTGAGGTGTCCTTGGTATTTTGTCATTCACATTTCTTAGTTAGTTTGCACATTTAGAGCAGTAGAAATTCCAAGGTGTCATAGGATGTACTATTTAATTTACTATGTTAATTATTTACTTTAGAATATTTTCTAATTATTATATATTGTAGTTTATATTGCTTATTTTATGTTAGTTATTCACATCATTTTAGTGACATTACATCTTGTAAATTATCTTAACTCTAACATTTAATCTATTAAATCCGCTACTAATACTTAAATAACTTAGGAGGAAAAGTGGCATTACAGACATGGTATATATAAGAAAGGAAAATAACTTTCAACCAATGACATGGAGGCTCATATATACTTAATATATTATTGCACATAAAACTTACAACATGATTATAAGTTAGACTCTACAAGAGACCATCTTTTTCACCCAACTACAATAATTTTGGATTCTTTCTTACATGTACATACCTATGATTTCCTCCAAAAGAGTGAAGAAATAATTCGCAATTAATCTTTCCATTGCAAGGCAACCACAAAGAATAGGCCTCTAAACCATGTCATGATAAATCATTAAAGTCCAAAATAGCTAGGGGCACAACTTGAAGAACAAGGCTAGTCTCAAAATTAACACAAATTTTATCATACCTACTAACCTTTTCAATTGAATCGAAGCAAAAATAAAATGCCTCTAATTATCACTATAGTGAAAAATATGCTTCATGATTATGTTGACCTACATGAGGAAACTCCTTTTCATGCACATCAAACTAATTAATTTGAAGCTCAAGCATATGGAAAACTTAAGTAGTAGGATGGTCATTAACTTAGAAATTTAGTTTCTTCTCAACACCATCACAAGTTGTATGTTGGGCCCAAGTGAAATACTCAAACTCATGAGAATCATCACACATACTAAAATAAGCTACATCTTCATCATGAAGGAAAAAATGATACTCAATTTTACTAGTTTCAAGGAAAACATGTAACCAACATCTCTCTCTATCATTTTATTTGATGCAATCTTCATTGGCACAAAAATCATCATCATGAGACACATCGAGTAAATAACTAAATTCTTTAAATTGTCTCATTATTTCCACCTCACTTTGCCAACTTTTTATGATACATACACTGATAAAAACAAACCCATGGCATACTTATTCTTTTACATTCATTACCTTAATAAAATTATTTGGTGGCCCTTTTAGGATGCACTCTTCATGAGGTAGACAACATCTTTTAGACCAAATAAATAGGTCATATGCATTCACATGATCACCATCTTCATATTTTTCAAGTATAAGGTCTTTAAATTGAATATCAAACATTACACTAATATTTACATCAAAAAATTTATCACCATGTACAACCCTCTCTGTGTTATCCTCATGTAAACAAATGTCAGTAGCCTCAATATCAAAATTAGGGACAAAGGAGGAAAATACATCAAACAAGAAAAGACTTTCTTACTCAACACTTTCATCACAAACTTGTGTATGTTATGTAAAATCAACCCCATGTGTTGATTCATCTATTTTTCACTTGCATACACACCTCCCTCATGTCTAAATTGTTACAATATGTTGGAAATCAAGGTAGAAATGCAACAATATAAGCTTATACAAAGTGATGCAAAACTAAAATTATAATCAAAGATAATCCACTTATGTGATTCAAGTGATGGCACATTCAACATAAAAGCATAAAATAAACAATACCAAATATAACACTATATTTATGTGGACAAACCCTTACAAGGAAAACTCCACACAAGAAAGAGGACAAGAATATCATTAATCTTCAAAGAGATGTATACAACAATACTCTTCACTTCAATTGTTTGAGAAATTTGATAACACCTAGATACTTGTAACCCAATAATGAAACTAATATCTCAAGGCTATAATTTATAGAGATTTTTGAGAGGGAAAACCAATGTGGAATATCAAAACAACCTGGAAAAACCCACGCCTCCCTTACTGGATAGCCCATAAACATAGTAAATGATAATTAAACATCACATGGCCTTCACATGTGTTCCTATTTCACAACCAATGAAAATTAGTCAATCCTATGTGCCTTATAACTCCCTTATGGCTTTGATGGCTCCACAAACAACACGTGCAAATACACACACACTTGAGTGCCCAACTTTGAATGACATGTAAAAGAAAAATGTTAACATGCAACCACATACAGTTCAAGTTGACCCTACTCCCAAAATGGACACCAAGATGGAATATTACTCCATCACTCCTTGTAACTATCACCAACAAGTGTCTTTATCTATGAAATGCATTTACAATTTGTCATAGAAAATAAATATTAAATATTTCATCTCTAATGTCCCCTAGAACACTTTCCAAAGATCGTGGAGACACATAATTATGACTTAGGAATGCAAGGTTAACATAACCTATCCTAACATTCTCCCACTTGAAATTATACATTGCAATTACATCAATGAGATACAAGATAAAATTAAGTACAGTGATCAAGGCCCATGCCCTTCCTGCACCAAGAGAACTTATATGTGGTCATTGTCTTTGTAAGAGAATCTGCAACATTATCCAAAGTGTCAAATTTCTCAATCAATACCTTACCATTCTCATCCATTTCTCACACGAAGTGATATTAAACATTAAAATTATTAGTATGAGCATAATACATAGGATTTTTTTCCAAACATATGGCACTCTAATTTTTACAAATGATCCTCATAGTACTACAATCAAAACCAATACCTATGTTGAGTCTTTGTAACCTTATCACCTCCTTAGAGGCATGTGTAGAAACCATATACTTTGCTTCAATGGTGGACAAAGAAACTATAGGCTTATCTTTTACTCATCCAATTCATTGCACCTCCAAAAAAATTAAAAATATAGCTAATAGTAGACCTTTGACTATCTAAGTCACCTGCCTAATTTGCATCAAAAAAACCTTGTATGTCTAATGACTTAACCATGTCATCAATACTAATGGGTCTAGTTCATAGCTAGTTTTCTTCCATTTAGTTTATATTGTTTAACATTTTAATCTACTAAGTTCATGGACAATCCTGAACCTTATACATTTTTTATGTCTTTCATGCATCTTAAACCAAACTTTAGTATGTGGAAATATAATTATGGTATGATGGTACTTGTATGCATGAATGTGTGAATGTTCATGAAATTCAATATGATTCTATGCTTAATTCATGGTTGTTAATGATGTGTATACTTTAGATGAAGCTAACCTCTTATAGCCAGAATAAATGTAGCCCACAATAGCTAGATTGCCAACCCGAAGCAAAAGGAATTGCAGGCAGTTGCAGGGGATAGTCCAAAATGTTGAAAACATGACAGTTCCAAGAAAAAATAAAGGTGACCATTGAAATGGTCAACCATGAGTCACCAAATCACTAAATAAGATGACAAGAGGAAGGAGTCTACTTTGATAATGAAAGCCATGACGTGATAGTTTTCAGGGAGCATGTCTTTGTCAAATCATTAGGGTAGAGTTTTAGTTTTACTTCTCTTCTTCTGTCTTTTTCAATTGAAAAGACTAGTCCTCTCCCTATTCTTGAGGGAGAGTGGATGTATGAATTTAAATTTCCTTTTTATTCCTTGTGTGAATAAAACTCCTCCTATGCTTATATATTGGGATAGCTAGTTGAGGAGCAAATCTACTTCAAGATATAGTTGCTAGTTCTAGTTTTTGTTTTAGTAGAAAATACTTCATTGTTGTTAGTTTTTTGTTATTTAGTTGTAATGGATATGTACTTCTAAATGGGAAATATTTTGAAGATTCTTGTCAAACTATGAGAAGTTTCGTTTTTATGCAAAAAAGAAGTTTCAGTTTACTATTATGATTTGTTGATCAGTAGTACGTAGTTGATATTTCCTTTGGATGCAACAACTTGATCAAGGGCCACTCAAGGTACTTCCAACCCATCTTACTTTTTGTACTAGCTTAGATGTTCATTGCTATATCTATTTATTAGAATTCTCATTTGTATGTATGTGAATTCTATAAATGATATTATTGACGTGGATGTTACTCACACACCAACATACAGATAAATTCTCACAGAGTGTCTTAAGAACCTACCTTTCTTGAAAGACTCCATCGAGAAACATAACTCCAAGGAAAAATTAGTTTGATCCCAAGGCTCATTTATGTTAGGTCTTAAGGCACTAGGTTCACTCAAGGTTCATTGTGATATTGCTATTAAACACAAGGGATAAACGATTGTTAAGGATTGGATGGTATCATAAAGATATAAACATAATCTTGGTTTGGTCATTCAATAACTTCATGAAATCAAAGAATTTGTAACAATATTTGATGAAACTTAAATAACTTTCATACATTCAAGTAGATTTAGCATTAAGCATTCAACAATTTCATGGAATCGAAAGATTTATAATAAAACTCCATGAATTTATCATTTTTGGAACATTTTCTGGAATATAAAACATCTATTCTAAAATATAAAATATAAAATTATTGAAAAGTAAAATTTCTCCCAAGTATTATCCACTCATGCCTCAAGAAATAACCAAACCAGAGCAAACCATTCCATATGTCACCAAATTGCTTCACAACTAGGCATAGAATGATGCAAAAGTTTAAGGAAAGGAGGACTATTTTCCACTAGATAGTGTCAGTATGCACCCTTAAATGGCACAACACACAGTCTTGTCCAATAGGAACAAACAACCAGCTATGTAAGATTTCATATTAGGAAAAAGCTTTGAAATTGGCTCTGATATTAGTTAACTTATGTAGTGTAGGCAAATGTATCCATTTACATTTTCACACTTGTTTTGGCCCTCCCTGCTAAAATTGAGCTTCTTTATGCCTTATTTGGTCCTATTTTGCATCCACAAGCCTAATTTAATGCATTTTCCTAAGGATAATCCAACATTTAATAAATTACCAATCATAATTCATGTTTTTGGGTTATGTGTTATAGATCTGGTGATCTGGGACTCATACGCCAACTTGGGTGTATGGTTCGCACCTAGGTTTTGGGACTTGATCCTAAATATTGCCTTGAACTTAACATTTCGTGAAGTTTGTGTTCCAAGTTTAAGCTACTAGGACTCATATGCCCCAACTGGTGTATGAGTCTCGCTTTAGCTTGGACCTATTTTGAATTCAATTCTTGGTGGGATTTTATTCTCCTAGATCTGATGTTGGCTTGTAGTGTTGTAATTTTGGGAAATTTTGCATAAACAAGTATAAATACAAGGTTATTTCACATAATTTCTCCTAGCAATTTTGGATATCAAGTATTATAGAAAACTTACGATCAAGAGAATATTCAAGAGCATTCAATAGTTGATTATCAAGCATTTTGTGCAACATTCAAGATTCAAGCATCATGTCAAAGTCTTCATGCATCATGTGTATTTTTGAGCTAACATTTGTGATGTAGGTTTTCATGATTCAAGCAAGTATTCAAAAGCATTATCTCATATCAAGATCAAGAGTCAAGATCCACATCCATTGGAGCCATTTCATACAAGTTTGTAGCCTTCATTTCAAGGGTTTGGTGAGTTGAAACATCACATTTTTTCATTCATCACCCCTTCATTCTATTTAATTTCATTTCAAGGTTTAATTATGCAAACAAGGTTTGACCAAGGAAAACCCCTATTCCCTAACACAACAACATTTTTTCTCTCTTCATGTGTGATTGCAAATCTAGGTGATTTGGAGCTTGAAGATCCTTTGAAGACAAAGTTGCAAGATTGAAGAAAGTTGGCATTGTCAAGAAGTTGACATCTTCATGAAAACTCACCTATAGATCACAATTCAAACTTTTTGGACCTGAAGATTAGATAAGATGAAAGCTACAAGATACCTCTTGAGGCTACAAAAGTTTCAATCAAACCCTAATACTGGAACTAAATCACCACCTTGGGTGCATTAGTCCCAATATACCCTTTTTCAGTAGTTTTCTATAGATCATTGTTTGCTAGCAGCAGATTCCATATTCAACCCAAAAAACCTAAACTGGGACTAAATCGCCCAGTCTAGCATATGAGTCCTAGTGCACATCAGAAGTCAGAATTTTAGAGTTGCAGACCTTATTTTGGACATCTCCAGTCTTCCAGGTGCTTCTCTGCTTATCCTCATTTTCTCATTCTAATTTTAAGTTTAATTTTCTAGGTCACATACTTATATTTGCATACTACTTTCATTTATTTATTTCTAAGCATTCGCTTAGTGGTGAACCCCCCCCCCCTTTTTAATCACACCTAAGGAAACCCACACATACCCTTATCCTCGTTGTTGTTGTCTTATGTGTGCCCTTTCCCTAGATTGAGTCACTCAATTCAGGGATCTTGGTTTCCTAATGAACTAAAGTGAAATAGGTCCTAAACCCCTAGTTCCATCTACTAATAAGGTGGAACCCTATTTCCTTTCATTCTTTTTGGTGAACCCGACCTTTGGAAACTTGCATTTCAGATTTGGAGAACATTGTAGTCCTAGATCTAGGTTAACTTTTCATTTGATTTACATTAGTTGAATTGCATTTAGGGCTTCTAAATCTTACATTAGTGTAAAAGTGCATATAGGTTCCATTTTTACATCTTGCATCATTGAATTTCACTAGAAATTTGTAATTGCACATAGTCAAATCAAGATACAAGTTAGAAACCTTAGAAACAAGTTAGAATTTCCTGAATTTTGTGTAAAAACCCTAATCTAGGACTCATTTTCCCCTCTGGGCAATTTAGTCCCTGTACAAGTGGTTTTTCTAGATTTATGGGAATTTTATATTATTTTTTTCTAGCATATGAACCTTTCAGAAACCCTAATTAGAACTCATTCACCCATCTAGGTGATTTAGTCTCGTATCATACCTGAATCTGCATTTTACAGCATTTAAAACCTCATTTGTGTGCTTCTATTTTCTATTATCAGATCGTTGTTTCAGTTTGCTAAGTTTTTGTTCCATTCATTTCATTAGATCTAGCTTAATCTAGGTTTATTTCAAGTGCAATTGTAAACATAGGAATTGGAATTCAACGAATATCATTTATCTTGTGTTCATTGCATTTGTCTTGCATTCATTGCTTATCCTTTACATGAGCTTTACAACTTGGTGTCCTATTGCTAATACTATAGTGAGATGTAGTTCGAGACTCCTGACATCCTACAATAGCACACTCGTCATCAATCTTGGGTTATCTAGCTCTTTTACTCATAGTATTGGCACTAGTTCACTAGGTATGGACCATACCCTTGACAACTCTTTACCTTCAAGTAGTATGACAAGTGTTGAAAGAATGGTTGCTAGTGTCCCTCAAGAAAACATAATCCAAATCCATGAAGAATTAGAAAACCTACAACATCAAGTGAGTACTAAAAACATTTCCAACACTACTATTCCTACCATAGATAACATAGACTGCATGATTGAAAGTGAAAAAGGAATAGAGATTGTGTGTAACTTAGCTCATATTTTTGGCAAACATCTTACCTCAATGACTAGTTGTGCTCAAACTTCGAACAATACTCAAAGTCAAGGAGGAACTCAAATTCCTCCTCCTACAACCATTGCCTATATTCCTACCTATACCAACCCTCAAGTTACCACAATGATGCAACCTACTAGTAATGTCATTCCTACCTTAGGTATTTCCACTAGCAATCATTATACCTTTGTGGTATCTCACGTCATATCTCCTACCACTTTACCTCCCATAAAAATTCCATTCACTTCCCCCTCGAATACATATACACCTCCACCATATTCACCTCCATTGAAAAACACAACCAATGACACCATCCTTAACCAACTTTTACAAAATGCTTCATCCATTCAAATGAAAATTTCCACCATAAACCAAAATAAAACTAGCCAAACATCATATTATGTCAAAATCAATCCCTTATCCTTGGAAATATTAAGAACTTCAATACCACAAGGTGTAGAGATTCCTAGGTTTGAGAAATATGGAGGCAAAGGAGATCCTTCTAACCATGTTTCCGCTTACACCACCTCATGCAATGATTTCGTCCTTGAAGATAAGATTTTCCCTAGGTCCTTGAAAGATACCGCTTTAGAATGGTTTTCCTCTTTACCAAATAACTCAATTTGTTCATTCAATGAACTTGTTGAGGCCTTTATTAACAACTTTCAAGTGCACATGACTCCTAAGATGGCTTTAGTTGATTTGATGTGTTACACCCCAATTGTGTATTTACTATTTACTATTACTATTTAGGGTAAATGTGAGTGTAATTTGAATTTTGAATGAGAATAAAATGTTCTTGCATTTTGTTATCAAATAATTATGAATGAATGTTATTTCATTTACTAATATGTGAATAAATGCATATATGTGAAATAGATGGATATTAAATTAGATATTCTAACTATGGAGATATATTATATTTTATTGAACAGTTGACTACCATGGGAATGTGTTAGTGTGATGTAGATATATGTTCAATCCTCCAAGTGAGAGGGGAAGTATCACTCAAGAGAAGATCATGTTCGAGTAACCAGTAACATAACCTAACCGAGCTTATACACACACTCACACTAGAATGGTTAAGTCAAGTTATTATGTTGGGAATTGGTAAGTCTTCCTTAGTATGAGTATTTGCATTAGTAAGGGTCGTGATTACTATTGAATGCATGCTTGGATGATGTTTATATGTTTAGATATTATGATTTATTCCTTATATTACTAAGCTTGTATTGATGAGGTGAACACATGCAGAATGTACATGTATATGTATACATATGCAGGTCGACAATAGACCATACGCATGAAGGAACACGTACATGAGAGTACATAGGTAGATGTACCTATGCATGCTTATGAACGGTTTTCTTATGAGTATGGAGCTATCAAATGGACAATACAACATGAATATGTATATGTATTAATGCACCACATGTCTATTCCCTATTAACACGATAGTAATTGTGTATGTACTTGATTGTGCAATCGAATGTGTATGTATATATATGAGATATATACATATATCCATATGTATACATGTATCGATACATACATATGTTGGACAAATGGAAATATCCATATGGATGAATTAGTATATGTATACATACATATAAATGTACATAGAGGAATATAGATATATATATATACATATATATATGTATATATATATGTATGTATGTATGCATGTATGTATGTATGTATGTACGATATGGTTATTATTATTATGTGAAGGTTAACTTGTTCGTATTCATTTATATATGTGATTTAGCATTAATGCTATTAAATGTTATATATTTATATGTATATGTACATATATAGATATATATATTTATAAATATATGTGGTTCTTTGAGGGTTGATTTATATATATGAACATAGGATGACTTATATCTATGAACATAGGTTGATTTGTATATAATATATGCAATTATTTAAAGGCCGAATGAAACATATGTTAACATTGAATAAAGGTCGAACTATATGGAAAGTATTGCACAGAAATAAAAGGTTGATATGGGATAATACCATAAGTCGATACTATTGAAATTGTAGCCTTGAATTATTTAGAGTGAATTACTCTGACTTGGGCGCTATAATACCAAGCGATGGAATATTTATGAGCTACTCTATAAAGTGTAAAGATGCATGATAATAGGAAAACATACATCAAGATAGGAAATGGTCAAAAACACCTTTTGAACACTATTTTGAAGGGAAAATCATCTTTGATTTGTTGCCATTTGAAACTATGACTAAGTCAAACATAGTGTAAGTGTTGCTTGTTAACTGAAGACTGTTTCAAAGAGAATAACCATGCCAAGGTAATAGGAGGTTGGTTGCATACTTGGCGCCAAATTGTGTAGTTCTATATTCTATAGAAGTCCATTTTGGGTTGCAATTCAACTGTCATCATTTTAACATGAACACATTTGAATTGGTCTATGTTGTTGTCAAATAGAACGTCGATCTATAGCATTTCTTGTTGAGTTTGTACTTAGTTGGTTGCCACCTTTTAGCTGAGTATTGATTCAACTTGTAAGGAGAGATGTGTCATTTTGCATGCCTTTTATGTAGGCTGCAAAGTCTCATTTTATTGTATAAATAGAGAGGTTAGTACTCTCATTTGGAACACACTTTTTAATCTACAAATTTACTCTGTTGCATTATTCCGTGAGAGTTGAGAGATATTTAGTGAGAGCTAAGAATTACTTTGTGAGAACACTGCACTATTTTGAGTAAGGAACTTGCTTTGGGTTGATAAACTAAAGCTAGGAAGTTGCTATAGGAAGGTTGTGCATCAAGTCAGTCAATTGGTTAAGCATATTATAGGCATGAGGATCTAGTCTTCTCTTGTAGACACATAAAATGTATTGATTGACATTACACGCTTGATCCTGATTACTAACACCATTTCAACTTGAATCACCTTCTTAAGCTTATCATCACTCTTCATCCCTTAATTAAATAAATCATTTTTATCTGATTAATTCTTTATCTTTTGTTAATTAAATTAATCAATCTAATTTAATTAACCCTAGGTCTTTATTTAATTAAATAATTCATTTTATTTGATTAAATCTCTAAAGTCATCTTATTAAATTAAATAAATTAAACTGTATTTGATTTAATCTAACAATCATCCCCTTTAGTTAAATAAATCAAAATATTTATTTAACTAAGTCTAAATCATTTTCCTCTCAACTTTGATTTATTTAAATCCTAAAATCTAAGTCAAATTTGTCAAATCACCTAACCTCCTCTTATTTAATCAAATCTTGATTAAATCTAATCTTAATCCATGTCCCATCCTCTAGCTTTTGCCACTTGCACATGAAAATACATTTAATTCATTTATTAAATCTCTATTTTCTCTCAACTTGGCATCTTTAGAGGAATATTCTTCCAAATTTGAAATCCCTCCAAGTGGATTTGTCCTTCCAACAAGACATTCATTCCTTCTTACATGTCCTTGTGCATTGAGCCAAGTGGCATTTAAGTCATTCCTTTTTCCCTCTTACATGTTATTTCACTATTTTCAAATTCCACCTAATTGCATTTATGGTCACATTCATCAAAATGTGCACATCCTTTTCCCATTCACATCTTGACAAGTGGCACTTACCCATTGGGTGTTGAATGATCCCATATTCATCCCATTTTGCATTTCTCCATCTTTTCTTTCTATAAATAAGAGGTTTATTTCCTCATTTTGATCATCCACAATTTGAGCAAGTTTACTATACTAAATTTTATCCTCAAGCATATCTATTTTCATCAAATTTATCAAAGTCTTAGCTAGGTTATGCAGATTTTTCATCATGGAGCTCAAGTGAATCTTCAACAAAGTGGATCAACCTTCATCACTCATCAACATTGCATCATAGGAGTTGGGAAAGGGCCAATTTTCACATCAAATTGGCACCAATTCCCTCATGGGATCAAGAGTTTGCTTGCTTAATTAGGATTTCATTGTTTTTTCATTGTGTTCTTCAATTTTATTTCCTATTTTGAGCATTGTTAATGGATTTCATGGGGAATTTTGATTCTTACTTGCATTTGATCTAATAATGTGTTTGTTTCTTGTGTTTTCTAGGTATTAGGATTGCAATTCTACATTTGGCACTAGGAGGGAAAATCTCAAGTTCTAATCATATTTTTTAACAAAATTATGTGTTTTTCTCTATTTTTTGGTGTCTACAAGGAACTGCACCACTATCAGTTTAGCGATGTTGTACAACACCACTATCAGTTCAGTGGCGCCATATAGTGATGCTTCAAACTACAAACTACGTCACTCGGTCTTTCTCGCCCAGAATTCAAAATTTCTAACTCTGTCGTTGGGTCAATTTTTGTTCGTTGGTTTTCTCAAACTCCAAACAACGTCGTTGAGCAAAACTTTGTTGCAATCACGCTCTTTGGTCTACTGCAGAGCGCCGCTTGCAGACCTAGCAGTGTTATACAGTGCCGCTGAATTCTTCAAATTGCGCCGCCTGGGCAAACTGTGCCACTAGAGTGAAGTAAAAAGTGAAATTTCAAAAAAAATTAACATGTGCTTTTTCTATTTTGATCATCTGGGATATTAATTGCTTTCCTGACCTCTGTTTTGGAGTTCTAATAGGTTTTTCACAAATTGGCTTAATCAAAGGTGAAGAAGGGAAATCAAATTGAAAGTTTCATAATGACATCATCATCTCATTACATCAAGTGTTTTTGAACACTTTAGTGTTTCTTAACACTTTAGTGTTTCTTAACACTTTTGAAGAATTCATAATCTTTCTTAAGGATTTGTTATCTTTCATGCTCTTAGGACACACTAAATTTCTTTTGGGCACTAAAAAGAACACTACAAAAGATTTCAATTTTTACAACAAAGGGCTTAAAAATAACCTTAGGAAGATCCACTAGATTTTGTTTAAAGGTTAACGATTGAACAATCAAAATCTCACATTTCCTTTGGTGTTTAAAAAGAAGTCACTCTTGCTTTGAAAGGATAAAATGAGCATGTGTTTCTTTGTCTTGTAATCATTTACCCAAAATAATTCCATTGAAAAGACATACGCGCTTCTCTCATGCCTCATGGCAATCTTGAGAATAAAAAGGCTTTTTGGTGATCTTAAGTTGGGTAAAGTGATTGCCTCCACATTTCATTTGGGTTTAAAAATTGAAAAAATCTTGCGAGTGAGTGGAGCATATTGCGTACATTCTCTCTCTTTGTTTCACAATAAGGATTGATCGCGTTACAGATATGTTTGCTCACTTTTGTTTATCTTAGAGGGCCTACCTTGTGGGAAAAAGTAATCACTCAAGAGAACGACCCAACCAGAAACACACTAAAGCCAAGCAACTTCCACCTGGTATATAAGTGTGGATATTGGAACAAATGCCAATGTCACGAGGATTATTCTAACGAGAAGGGAAACAATGGTCCTTTTGTTGCATGGATGGTCCCCCACAAATGGAATGCCCACATTAAAACCCTTATTTAGAAAAGGCCAAAATTCTTGATTTATTTGTTGGTACAAGAACGGTCGTTTTGAAGCCACCCCACACTTTAACTGTTTTTAGTAGAAATGGAAAGTATGCCATGGGAGTTTCATGGGTATTGATGCTTGGCTACCCCATATAAGTGAGTGTCGTGGAGGGGATCCAGTGGGGTCAAGCATCTAACGATTCACTAAAAGTAGGCATAGCTAGACTTGTCTAAGTGAGGATTGAACAAATACATTCTTTCATGTCCATAGGTTTGTACTTGTTCTTGGAAACAAAACACTTTTCTTGTTCGTAAACATTTGAAAACAAAAATTCAACATTATAATCAAATTTCAAACCCTCTAGGAAGCAAATATCTTTGACAAAATTCATGTGTTATTGCTTTCCCTTGGGATTTTATCCTTAGAGGTTTCTAAACATTTCAATTTATATCTCAATTTTCTTACTAAAGTTAACAATAGGGAACTTTTGCCTTAATTTCCTTGATTCCCACATAACACATTTTGTGGGATGATAAGAAATTAGGACATTAGAAATTTAGTTTGAAGAAACCTAATCAAGAATTGTTTGTGGTAAAAATAATTCATTAAGCAAAGCTAAGAACAATTTGAACCCCACACATGTGTCTCAAATGATTTCACGCAAGATCAAAATCTAGAAACCAAAGTCAAAAGCTATTAGTCCAAAAGATCATCAAAAGCATCTCTCAACGCTCTACGAATTCAGACAAAGATTTCTTTTCAACTTTTACAGAAGAGCTTCAAGAAACAATCGCAATTTGTACTCATTTTATTATTGTCAAAATCCAAATCTTTTTCAGGAATTTGAGCATCTTGTTTAGAGTAAAGTGTGTTCTCCAAAACTAAGGTATTGTAAACAAGAGTCCTTTTAGGTACACATAAGATCAAATCAAAACCTTCATCCATATTTCAAACATCAAATCAAAATCATCTCACCAACAACTCTTGAAAATCTTGAAATCATCCTTTATGCTAGAATTTTTGGCAAATCCATGAATCAAAAATCCTTGAATCAAACATCAAATCATCTTGTTTAGCTAGGTATATGTAGATGCATCCTTCTTCATATGCTTAGTTAAATTATCATCAAATCATCTTGTTTAGCTAGGTATGTGTAGATGCATCCTTCTCCATATGCTTAGTTGAATTATCATCTTGTTTGGTTAGGTGTGGGTAGATGAATCCTTCTCCCTACACTTAGTAAAATTATCATCTTGTGAGCAAGTCTATCCCATAGATAACATCCAACATCTTGGGATCTATTTGTTCATTATCCAAAATCAAAGCAATCCAAAACCAAATCAAATTCAAATCAAAATCCAAGAATCCAAGAATCCAAATCAAAACAAATCCAAACAAAACCAAGAATCCAAAAAAGTCCCAAAATTATAGCATCCCCTCAAGATCTTCTAAGAGTTTCATCATCCATATCATTCATCTTTCACACATTTCATCATTTCACCTTTGATCCTTAATCATCCTAGATCTTCTCTTTTGAACCTCATTTTATGGTTCAAAATAGATCTCAACACAAGAGGAACATGGAATCCAACAAAGAAACATCAACTTCAAGTGACCTAAGCCAAACAAATTTTGAAATGAACCTCGTTAGATAAATCAATCCCCTAACTAATCTTCCTTCATCATCACAAAATCCACAAGAGGAAGGTCAAGTAGAGGATATCACCAATAATGTCTTCGGGATGACACAAGACGAGATCATTGAAATGGTCCAAAATCCCAAGAATCATAGAATTATCAACATCATGATGAGACTCAATCCCTCACAATACATGCTTGAATTAGCAAAACAAGGGGCTAAACTCCCTTCTGATTTCGATGTGAGCACCATTATGGAATCACCTTTTGGGATCATGCCTCCAATTTCATCCATGCCCCCAATCTCATCCACACCCCCAATTCAAAACATCACCCAAATCATTCTGCAAATTGCATCATCCATTGCTCTAACTCAACCCATTGTTAACAAGGGAAGCACATTTCTCAATGCATTACAAACACACCCCCTTGTGAGTAATCAAGATTTGGATGCAAACACCTCTTAGGGAAATCCATACCCTAAAATCCATCACATCCATGTGTCCCCCTCACCTTTCATGATCTGAATAACCCATAATCATCATTTCACGCAACACCTACATACCCGTTAAATACACAAACCTCTTTCCCTATGACCTCGCAAGGAGAATGTGACTTATTTGGACCAGGGGGCATCTTTGACCCTTCATCTTCATCATTTCCCAAGGGATTGTGTCACTCACCTTTCCACCACTCCCATCCTTTCCATCAATATCTACATCACCTCTCGATTTAGGGCTTCCCCCTTTACCAAACATCAACCAACAAAATCAAACCAACCCCCTAATTATCAATCAAAATATCACACTGAATCCTCCCATCTTTCCATCGATATTGCAACAATAGATGGCAACCATCCTGGTAACGCAAGCCACCACCACATCATCAACCATCCCCCAAGTATCTCAAAACATGGTCTCTCAAGGACCAAGCATATCGATCACACCATCCACCACCCAAATCCCAATCATCAATACAACAATGCCTCTCAACACCACAGCGAACACCATTCTGAATCCGTCGCCGCCACTGCCACTACCCCCACCCAACAAAAACACATCAAACCAATACAGCATTGTGTTGCAAGCCGCTCAACAAGCTACCTATCAAAAGGAACTCTAGCAAATCCAAAGCCGACAAGTTGCACAACTAGCCACTCAGCAAGCATAAACACAATTAG
The DNA here is from genome assembly GCA_007258455.2 of Sequoia sempervirens. Taxonomy (NCBI): domain Eukaryota; kingdom Viridiplantae; phylum Streptophyta; class Pinopsida; order Cupressales; family Cupressaceae; genus Sequoia; species Sequoia sempervirens. Next base: position 231,867 of record VDFB02251990.1, on the reverse strand, counting down.
TTGCACAACAAGCCACTCAAGCAACTCAAGTTGCTCAAGCCACCCAAGCTTCTCAATCCACACAGGCTGCATAAGCCACACAAATTGCACAAGTTGCCCAATAAACACAAGCCCAGGCTCAGGCACAAGCACAAGCTCGAGCCCAATACCAAGCTCAAAAATCACAAGCATAAGCATAAGCATAGGAACAAGTACAAGCATAGGCGCAAGCACAATACCTCGCACAACAATAATTATCCCAACAAAAAGCGTTGTTGGCACAACAACAACAACAACAACCTCGGCAATAGGCACTATTAATGCAATAGCAACAGGACCAACAATAAGCATTGGTGGTATAGCAACAACTACAAGCATACTTGGCACAAAAAAATGTGCAAGCACCATCTATCAATACACCAACCAATCCACCCATCCCACCAACAATTGAACCACCGCAAAACACTTTCACTCCACCTCCTGATCCACACAATGATGTGATAGCACAAATCAAGTTGCTTTCACAACAAGTGCTTGATCTTCAATCAAGGAAAACCACAAAGAAACCCAGCAACTTGTGTCCTTATCTGTTTGACAGGAGTCTTGCAATGAAACCATTCCCAAATGGATTTGAGATCCCCAAATTTGATAAATACCATGGGATAGAAAACCCTGAAGATCACATTAGGGAATTCCAAGTGCATTGCATGGAAGTCGCGTATGATGATACATATCTGATATAGCTATTTCCTAGAAGTTTGGCTGGCAAAGCCATGGAGTGGTTCTCTCGCCTTCCTCCTGGCATAAAAAAATTCCAAGAGATAGTGGACGCATTCATAAAAAAATTACACATTCAATATTGGTATGGATTTCAATCTAGAGGAACTATCAGCTCTGAAACAAGGTAAGAACAAATCATTTGCTTCCTTCCTACAATGATGGTGATCCAAGGCCAATCAGAGAAAATGGGCCATGCCTAAAGAACAATAAGTTTGCACTATCATTTCAAATCTTGAAGGAGCCTTGGAATTTCATCTCAAGGTGCAAGGTATCACCACATACAACCAATTGATATCCAAGGCGATTAACATTGAAAGAGCCCTTATTGCACAAGGAGGGACACCTCCATATCATGAACAGCAAAACAATCGCCCATCCACCAGCTATAATGACAAACCTCAAACATGGGAAAGAAACAAAAACACTACCAACGATAGTGTTTTTTATGCCAAAGTTGTCATCAGTTCCCCTCGACAAAACACACCAGCACCCCCACAACAACCCCAAAACCACAATCAAAACAATCATGAAGCTAACATGGTGACACAACAACTAAACAATCAAACGATCAATAATGTGAACAATCAAAGGGGACCACCCCAGCGAAACAAAAACTCCCCGAAGAGGAAGTACACTTCCCTTGGGGAATCAACTGAATCCATCATGAAGAGGCTATTCACAGACAAACTCATCACAATCCCCACCTATGACAACTATCAAGAGCCCTTAGTGAAACTATCGTGGTACAACGAAAATCACCTTTGTGATTTCCACAAGATCAAGGGACACAACTTCCAGTTGTATGAGGTTAAAAAACTTAATTCAAGACCTCATTGATGATAAAATCATAAATGTGGAACAACCACTGGGAAATCAAAACCTCAAGAATCTAATGCCCAATCATAACAACAAAGGGAACAATAACAATGATAAGGGGAAGAGTGCATTCAAAAGTGTGAATCATGTATACAACCATGTTATTGCATCTTTGGATGAGTATTGCATTATTATCACCATCAAAGGAGCCTAGGCTGATTATGGAGTCACCACAAGAGGCAGAAAAATAACCATCATAGGGTCATCTCAGCCTCCTAGAGCACCCACTTCCAACACGAGATCCATTCCTAGTGGCTATAATGTCCTTAACCAATTGAAAAGAACCCCAGCTCAGATCTCCATCATGGAGTTGTTGAAGATTTCATCTACCCACCGAAAAATCCTTGAGGAAGCATTGGCTTCATCCACCGTTCCCGCGGATCTTGATGCTGAACAATTCCAAGCTATGGTCAAAAACATCATTACCCCAAATCTCCTTACATTCTTCAATCAAGACTTTCCCACCCAACCATCTCATAATCGTGCACTCCATCTCGAGGTCCTAGTGCATAAGAACAAATTCAAGCAAGTCTTGGTGGATGGAGGTATAGGTTTAAACATTTGTTCCCTCAAGCTCATAAAGAATCTGAAAATCTTAGATGATTCCATTGAAAAAGGAAAATGCATTACAATCAGGGCTTATGATGATCAAGAAAGAGTATCTTAGGGCACCATTCAACTCCCTATTCAAGTAGGGCCAACAATTATGAAAACCACCTGTCAGGTCCTTGACCTTGATCTGCCTTACAACATTCTCCTGGGGTGTTCATGGATCCATGCGATGCAAGCAATAGCATGAACCTTCCACCAATGTGTCAAGTTCACATACCAAGGCCAAGAGTTCACTATCCATGGGGATCCCAAACCCTTCTCTTACTACAAGATTCTAGAAGAAAAATATTACAAAATCCCCCAAGTGCCTAAAAATGATGAAGGCCCATCAACTCCATACATTGACCCAGCTACTCTCACCTCCACTTCTGCGACAGAGACACCCGCCATCCCTACCATCCCCATCATCTCCGATATCAAGGTCATAATTTAGGATAATGGATGTGGACATTATACAATTCCAAAGAATGATTTTGTGGTAGGAGAGTTACCATAATCTCCTGAGTCACGAGGATGACCACAATCAAATGATTCTTCCTCATCCCAAACATTCACAGAAGGATCTTCTAGCTTCATAAGTTGGGGAGATCTTGGGCAGCAAGTAATCGAGGACCCATCCCATCTCCTATACAAAGACAATGGACTAACATCTGATAAACCTATGGATGATAGTAGTAAAGGCTTACAAATGATGCTCGCCATGGGCTATGATAGAAACAAGAGGCTTGGACAAAATGACAGCGAGCTTCTAGTACCCATCATTCTTGAGACGCGAATAAAAAATATTGGCCTCAGATGTACCCCTTTGAGTATAACCATATGTGGCCGAAACCCCCCAGTTAAGAAGTTCAAAACTCCTCAGCAAATGACAGTCGCCCTTCAATTACCCGTATCGACTGATCTTCCCTTAGACAATTTCACATTTGACATAATTAAGGTCTACAATAGTAGTGATGAGGAAGATGCCATAACTAACTTACCTAGGCTTTTCGAGAATTCCTCTATCCTCATGATTAGTATTGTGTCATTAGATTCAACCAATCAAACCCATGAAATCAACCTAGTATACCCCCAACTCATCAATTACAACCAATGAGGACCACTGATTCTAGACACTTTCAAAAATGATGAAGTGCTCTCAAAATTCATGGGGCTGAGGAGCATGATACCATGTGGAGATCAAAAGGTTGGGTTTGATATCATTTTGGACACACATGCTTACTACAGGTAGACGATTGAATCCTTTTGTCGCAAAAGCAAAAACTTGAGAATAATCTCAAGGTCTTTAAGTGAAAACCACACTGTGGCACTCTCTGACCCTAAAAAAGTAAAAATAAAGGATGCATCCAATGGTGAAAACCTCTCTAAGGAACCCAAGAATGAAGGATTCAATCTCCCCCTCAGTGCTCTACATTAGGAAAATTCAGCGGTTCTAGCCAAGAAGTGCAACCCAGCCAACTTGGGAATAGAGAAAACTTTGCATATCACATTTTATGTTGAATCATTGATGTCAGAAGAATAGGAGCTTCTAGCTACATTCTTATAAGAGAGAAAGGTCAACTTTTGATGGAGCTATGCTGACATTCCTGGGCTTGATCCGGAGATTATGGTCCACCATCTAGTAGTTTACCCTGAAGCAAAGCCTGTCAGACAGAAACTCAAAAAAATGCATCCACAGATAGCCTTGTTAGTCAAAATGGAATTAAAAAAGCTACTTGATGCAGGGTTCATACGACCAATTAACTATCCGAAGTGGGTATCAAATATGGTTCTTGTTTCTGTTGAATTATTAGATCAGTAGTAAATGCACATAAGATTAAAGCAGAATCAGACAAATAACACAGCATGTACCCTGGGAAAACCCTCCTCTTGAGGGAGAAAAACCCAGCAACAAAGATCTCTCTTATTATTCAATGCAATAGTGGTAGATTTACAACTTACAATGAGGTCTAACACAAGACCAATGACAGTAGTCAAGCAATATGGAATGACAGATTGTATACTCTAGATTTCACCTAAGAACAATACACAGAAGGTCTTCAATCGAACTGGAGAATGCGCATATGAGACACAAAGTTCACACTGATCACTGGTATATGAGCGCTCGGATCTACACAGCTCTTTGATGTAGCTTGCATCTGTTCAGATCATAGTTCACTGTTATGTTTCCCTTTGACAATGGCAAACTTCAATGATCGCTTCTTATTCGCACTTGACTGTGATTTGCTTGTTCTCAGAAGTGTTCGCACTTTTGACAATATCGCCGAACCTGGGATACCTTTGTCAAGTTCGCATCTGTCAGAATCTCAATGCTACATTCGCCTTTTATGATGGACGATATCCTCTAGATCACAGTAGTGTTGCACTTGACTAAGTCGGATGGTGGAAGAACAATCGAAGAAGAATGTATATCTGGAATGAACAACTTGAAGTCGAATATATACAAGACCATTATGTGTCGGCCTCAATACAATATGAAAATCCTTTTACAAATGTCGGCCTTTAATAAATAACCAAATAACTTTTATGTCGGCCAGATTATAAGGCATGGAATAATGAGTATTAAATGAATAGCCAAAGGCTATATTCAGTTTAATACTTTCTCAACGGATATGAGCTGGAAGGATCACCCGACGCTGTTTAAAACATTAACAGTTTCAAAGCCTGATGGGGGCATCCGTATATGCACAGATTTTAGAGACTTGAACAAGGCATGTCCCAAAGATGACTTCCGGCTTCCCAACATTGATATGATTATAGATATGAATGTGGGACATGAGATTCTTTCACTGATGGATGGATTCTCTAAGTATAACCAAATCATGATAGCCAAAGAAGATCAACACAAAACAACTTTTACTTTCCATGGGGGACATATTGTTGGAACATGATGTTGTTCAGCCTAAAGAACGTTGGAGCAACATATCAAAGGTCCATGACCTTAATATTTCATGACATGATCCATAAGACTATGGAAGATTATGCCAATGACATATTGGAAAAATCCAGAAAGAGAAGGGACCACATAATGGCATTGAGTGTCATCTTTGATGGACTTGAGGAATACAAGGTCCGCCTTAATCCAAAGAAGTGCATCTTTGGCGTACAATCAGGGAAGTTGTTGGGATACATTATGTCTATGAGAGGAATTGAAATAGATCCCACTAAGGTAAAGGAAATCCTTGAGATGGAGGCACCTAAAACATTAAAACAGTTGGGAGGCTTACAAGGCAGGCTCCAGTTGATCCACTAGTTCATAGCTCAATTAGCGGACAAATCAATACCATATTCTCACCTAATCCACAAGGGGGTAGCGTACAAGTGGGATGACAAGTGCGATAAGGCCTTTAACAAAATTAAAGAGTATTTTCTCACACTCCCAGTGCTTATGCCACCAATCCCAAGAAAGCCTCTAATCCTCTACATTTCAGCAATAACAACTCTCGGTGCTCTCCTAGCTCAGCACAATGAAAACAAAATAAAGATAGCCATCTACTACATCAACTGAACCATGGTATGGCATGAGTTAAACTATTCCTTCATTGAAAAATCTTTTCTAGCAGTGGTGTTTGCCTCACAAAGGTTCAGGAACTACATGTTAACACAAAAAATCAAACTCAATTGCCAAGATCGAGCCACTCAAGTATTTGCTTTCCAAAGCAATGCTCACAGGAAGGATGGCCAAGTGGGTCATGATCCTATCAGATTATGGCATTGATTATGTGGATCAAAAGGCTATCAAAGGGAAAGCTATTGTAGACCAATTTTCAGAAGCGCCAATGTATTAAGAGAATCCGCTCATTTTAGAGTTTCCTGATGAATCCATCTTCAACTTGAACATAGCAGACAACTGGAAGTTGTACTTTGATTGTTCCTATACACAACATGGATCGAGAGTCGACATATTTTTCATCACTCCATAGGGAGACTGCATACCAAGGTCCTACAAATTGGCATTTCACTGCACAAATAATATCACATAATATGAGGCTCTAACCATAGGACTCATAATAGCAGTGTAGTGGCATATCATGGCTCTCAAGGTTTATGGGGACTCGCAACTAATAATCAATCAAGTGAATGATCAATACCAAACTAAGGATAAAAAGCTAACTCCATACAAGAAATTGGTGGAAAGTCTTAAGGAATCCTTCATCGATATCACATTCGAACAGATACCTAGAGAAAACAACAGAGTGGTAGATGCCATGGTAATAATTGGATCCCTGTTGGATATCCCTCACAATGTCCCAAAGCATGAATTCCTAGTACAGCAACTTCTTGTGCCTACATTTTAGGTACCAGAGTCGGAATTCATGTGCAAAATCATTGGTCTTGGTGATCCTTGGTACCACAACATATACACTCATCTAAGAATAGGAGTCCTCCCAGCTGACATAACCTCAAACCTTAAGAAAACCTTTGTCAAGAAAGCATCCCAGTTTTTCATCCTAGGAAATACCCTTTACTGTAGGAGCATAGAAGGAACCCTATTACGTTGCTTAAACATTGAGGAGGCATTGATCACCTTAACCGAGGTGCATAATGACATATGTGGCTCACACTCAAGTGGTATGACCTTGGCCAAGAAACTACTGAGGACAGAGTATTATTGGCCTACTATGGAAAGAGAACCACATAACTATGTCAGAAGGTGTCTACAATGTCAGCAGCATGGGGACCTCATCCATGCACCAGCTCAAGAGCTTCATCCCATCATCACACCATGGCCCTTTTTCACAGTGGGGGCTTAATCTCATTGGAAAAATCACCCCCACCTCATCCAGTGGCCATAAGTTTATCATTACCGCCACTGAATACTTCACAAAGTGGGTGGAAGCCATCCCCATGACATACATCACTGGAAAGTAGATATCAAAAATCATCTTGAACTATTTAATATGCCGCAATGGTGTCCCATAAGCCTTTATCTCAAATAATGGGACACCATTCAAAAATCAGGAGGTCCATGACTTATGCAAAAAATTCAAAATCCAACATCACTTTTTCACTCCATATTATCCCCAAGGAAATGGTCAAGCAAAAGCCACCAATAAAACCATTTTGAAGATCCTCAAGAAAACCGTCAATGATGCAAATCGTGACTGGCATTTGCAGCTAAATCCTGCCCTTGGGCCTATCAAACCAACATCCGCACACCAGCAAGTGCCACCCCCTTCTCCCTGGTCTACGGATCAGAAGCCATATTACCCATCAAGATTGAGTTCCTGTCTTTGAGAATATCACTACAAAACCTCATCACGGATGAAGAATATTGAGTATCAAGATTGAATGAGTTGGAGTTGTTAGATGAGCGGCGTATGGACACTTTAAATCATTTGCAAGTATATCAGAAACGACTCAAAAGGAGTTATAACAAGAAGATCAGGAGTCGGACATTCCAAGTTGGAGAGTTAGTGTTGAAGGAGAATCAGAAGAATGTCCCAAATCCAAATGGCAAAGGAAAATTTAAACCCAACTAGTTGGAACCATTTATCATCACAGCAAGCTATAAGTTATGGGCATATCAATTATCAACACCTGGAGGGAAACCTCTGTAGGAGCCCATGAATAGCTCCCATCTCAAAAAAAATTATTCCTAAAATTGCAAGGTATAGAACCAAAAAATCAAAAAATATCATGAAAAAATGGTTACCTTGATGAAAACCTCGCAAACAGGTGTCTCGGTGACAACAAAAAAAATCCAAAAATCCAAAAAAATCATAAAAAGGATCAAAAAATAGTAAAGAGAAAAAAATCATCCTCTAGTGAAAACCACTTCGGTGGCACTTTGGGCAAGTACCTCGATGAAAACCTGGCAAATAGGTGCCTTGTGTAAATAATCACTTTCCATCCACCAGGATCTTCACAGCTTGTTCTGCATCATTCATCCATTACGCTTCCATCATCTATTGCATTTCATATCTTCATCCATTACCCATCCATGTCCACATCATAGCTTGGTCTTGTGTTCATATCATGATCCCTCATAGTACTACTCAACCCATTCTTAAGGTCAGTTTGTCTTGCCTTTATCGGAGTAGTTTATTGTTTCATGCTGGGGGCATGTTCTCATCAGATCGGATTCGTGTATGTTCTTGAAATCAAAAATTCCAAAAATCCAAAAAAATAGAAAATCCAAAAATCCAAAAACATCATAAAATCAGAAAATCCAAAACATTCAAAAAATCAAAAATCCCAAAACATTCAAAACATTCAAAATCCAAAAACGGGTCAAAATTTTAGTGAAAAAAGTCAAAAAAAAAGTCGTCTTGTCGAACTATGGGTCTCTGAGCCTTGAACGTAGGCAAGGTTGATCTTTGATCATCCCCCAAGGCACTTAAGTCAGTCCTTTAGGAGTCTGTCATAATAAACTGGCAGTCCATTTGTTTATATCTCATCAATAATCGAGTCTTTGTTAGTTAAACTACATGGTCTCTGTGTGTATAACATAGGCAAGGCTTATCTATTGATCAACCCCTGAGGCCCCTAGGATAGGTCTTTAGGTTAGTCTCTTGGTCAAAATCTCGGAAAACACCTAAAAATTAGAAAATTTGAAAAGCAAAACATTTGTAAAATCTTGAAAATACCAAAAACAACCTCAAAATATTTCAAAACTCTAAAAACATCCAAATATTTGAAAAATACATCTGTCTCATCTCGCTTTCACCTGCAATAAACATCACTCATAATAAATCAATCGTCACCTTCAACCATTGGTAAAATAGTCGGAAACAAGTCTAGCAGTTTGAAAGTGAAAACTCAAAACGTCAAAGTCTCAAGTCTAGGTCAATAAGTAAACAATTTGGTCAACTCTTTATGTCAATATCCTATCATCCAATCAGTCCCAAATCAATCATCTAATATCGTCTTGTCATAGGATGCATCCTTCCTACAATGGACATCAACATCAAGCATCACCGTAGTTTAGTCTTCGCTAGCAGTAGTGAAGAACACTAGCTTGTTTGTTTCCTTTATCTTTATCTTGTTGAACTTATCTTATTGTGCTCATTCCAACAAGCTCTCAATGATGTCCAAATTAAGGATTTAGAGAGATAGGAATGGGGCAATGATCATTATCTTTTATCTGTTGTGCTTGTTGGATATTTTTGTAATATAACCTTGGTCATGCGTGCTTTGTTTAGGTGTAGGGAGGATGTTTTAGGTATCTTGTTGACCAAATGGGAAGGCTTTCCTTCCCATGTTTTGGTTTGATATGTTTGAAATATCTAAAATGCACTCTGAATAAGGTTTTGTATGCCAGGTGTGAACAAAAGTACTCCTATTTGATTGTCGAGTCAAATTCCATCACACTAGGTGCAACGTTATCCTGGTTCTTAATACCTTGATACATCGTGCCTATGTGTGTTATCAAACATAAGGTAATTGGCTCTTTTAAAAAATCCCAACTCCTCGGAAAATCATCATCATCATCATCTTGTGTCTTATTGGAATCTCTTACTTTATTCTATCTTCTTTCCGCACTAACATGGTACCGTGGCAGTTAATCAAAATTCATCATATATGCATCCATCTTGCATCCACAAACCGTCAGCATAGTGCATATCATATCACATAGAAAGCATTAATCATACCACATGTATTGCATTTCCATCATTTGCATAATATAGATTGGTTATTCAAAGCATTTCATCATTTACACATTTTCATTCATTTGCATCATCATATTCATAAATCACACAAAAACAACATTTGTAATCATCATATCATATCATATCATATCATATCATATCATCGTCATAAAATCCATCAAACATATATAAGTATCATTCATTTATATAAAGCATCATTTCATACATCATACATTCATCATTCATCATCACATCATAACATCATAAGTGCATTATATACATCTTATCATTCATAAGGTGCATAATATAGATTTGTTAGTCTAAGCATTTGCATATCATAACATTTTGCATACATCATAAAAAGTACATAAGAAAAGGGTACTAAAAAATAAATGCATCCATAAACCATCACATTACATAAGCATCATATAGTACCATCATCATAGCATCATAACATAGAACATCATTACATCACATTGCACAACATATAGAAATAAGATCCATCCATAAAGCATAAAGTATAATATGACACATCATATCGGATAAACGTCATCTCATCTCATATCATCATCAAAAATATACATTGTCATGGTACAAAATCGGATCAAAATATACATATGTATGTCAATAGAGTATAATATCCCATGGGGCTATAAAAAATGAGCCCTTGGGGTGCAAAAAAAATCTTGTCTCTAATCAAAATAGCCTAACCCTACTGGTTGTTGCCCTCGCCACCTGCTCTCTCCCTATGGTCCTCTACAGGTTTGTGGCCTGTCCTTTTTGAAAAGTTTGAGACTCAGGCTAGTCTCGACATGGCCTAATAATAATGCATCATGTAATAATCAGCCTCCTAGATGGCCTCCCTATATGATCAAAGCGGTACCATGCTCTGGGAGGAGGATGCAGACATACTCTTAATCTGCTGGTGTCCACCCATCTCTACTATTGCCTGGAGCTCCGCAGCCTATCTTTGTTGGACTGCCTAGTCCTGCTCTACCCGTAACTGATCCCTCTCAGTTGTTAGTGCCTGTACCTGTGCCTGTAGCTAGAGAATTTGGCCATCCCTGGGGTCTAGCTACACAGGTGGCTGCATGGGTGGCTGATCATGGCCCCCATCTCTAGGAAGTGTTGGAACCCTATCCTAGTGCCCATCTTGTCGTCCTTGGTCTTTATCCTACCTAGGGACATCGTGTATCTACTAATCCACCTGTGGATCTAGGTGTGGTTGATCCTGGGGTCCCCTGTCTTGATCAGGCTGGTGTGGTGGCCCATCTTTGTCCCCGTCTTTGTCTTCTCCCCCTCAGCCTCCCTCGTCCCGGCCTTAACCTGCTCCTCTTCCTTTGGCCTTGTGCCGAACAAATGGTGTGTCTAGTACCATCAATCTAAGAGGTGGCCTGAACCAATCTCTATATTCCTACGTAGTCCCTGCATCGACCTGGCCACCAGCCGCATAAAACTCTGCACTTCCTCGTGTATAGGTATGTATTGGCCCCAAGAGATCTAGATCGTCGTACGTGCAAATACTGTGACATACTAATCATCAGGCATGTCCTGCGGCTCCCCGAACTATCTTTGACTCTGCCTAGTAGATACATCTCAAGCATCGTGTGCTCTCTACCCTGCATCAATTTGTCCTGCCAACTAAAAAAGAGTTGTTAGACATCATCAAACCATGTGGGCCATCCAAGATATGTCCACCATGTAAAAGCTCGCATATCATCTAGGACTCTCCTCCAATGAGGAATCTCGTGTTGTCTTGTATGGGTGAAAGAAACACCTCCTCTTTATCGCTAGACAACTAGATCATCTGGCTCCATAGTGACTGGAATGACCCTCAGACGAAGCACAGCAATGTGCTGCCAAGCCCAAATGTGTAGGAGTGTGACCCCCGCCCCAAGTGCTTAGTCGTCGACGTATGCAAACTCGTGAAGATCTCTATATAACGAGGCCAATAGAACTAGCCCCCAATCAAAGCATGTCTGTCGTTGAACCATGCGCTCCCAAGTGAGCCCCCATTCAGGGCTGAAGTATCGGCCCCACCAATCTGGTGCAATGAGACCCGATATGATAGCCATTATGACCAACCGAAAGGGTGACACAACAGGCTTGTGACACTCCAACTCGATCTGGCCCTCGCAAAAGACAATCTCATCGAGGCCCATCACGTCATAGCAGGCCTCCCTCCCAGCATCCACATCGTATATCATGTACTCTCCATGGATGGGAAATCTAAGTACCTGCCACACGTCCTGTAGTGTGAATGTGGCCTCACCTATCAGAAGGTGGAAGGAGGATGTCTCGCTGTGTCACCACTATGCAGGCGCTATCATCATCCCCAGGTGAGTCCTCACGGGCAATGCGTAAGCAATGTACCATAGTTTGATCGCCTCTAGGTACCCCTGTTGTCACTCGGGCATATCATCCAAAACGTCAAAAATATTCTGGGACCTATGCTTGCATGAGTAAAGTATCATTTCCTCCTCTTGCATTAGGAAATCCACCGTGTTAAAATTTTATAAAAATCGTGATCCTAATTTCACTTAGCGTACCCAAAATAGCCTACGCATCCCTGTTTGTGGGTGTGACACAGTTTGAAAGTTCCAAACTGTGCTACTAGGAGCCCTAAAGTCTCAAACTTTGTCGCGGCGTTGCAGTTTAAGAAGGAAGCTCAATTTAAAAAGAAACCGTAATTATAAAAAGGCCTGCCACGGTGCACTTCACATATGTGGTTCAGTTTGGAATTTGAACCCTAATTCCAAACTGTGCTACAGTGTCGCTATTCGCGACTGCGGCGTAGTTTGAGGTCATGCGGCATCGAAAGAGAATTTTGAGCGGCGCTATATTGGACTGCTGCTAAAGGACCTAAATACTAGGCTAATAAATGTGCACAAAAATTGAAAAATGAGGTCAAGTCAAGTCGACTCACCGGTGGTCCAGTGTCAAGTAGCCTTTGGTGTGTGTGTACTTTGTCTAAAATGTGTCAAGGAAGCTATCATTGTGCTTTCTCGCGAAGGGGTCAAAGCTCAAAAAAGCAAAATCTCTAAAGGTTGAATATTGAAATAAATTGGAAATGGCCCCTCGAGGCCTATTTAAGTCTGAAATTTAGGGTTTTTTGACCTTGTTTTGCTGTCCAGTCAGGGTTTTGGTCCCTTGATCCTATTTTCGCCTAACCGAGGGCCATTTCGCACCGTTTTTTGTGTTTTATCTCATTTTTTGGCATCCTAGAACCTTTTTGGACCCATCAGCCACCTTGTCCTCTTTTTTCACGAGACCACCCAAAAAGTTGAATTTTTTGTCTAATCTCTTGAGGGGGCAATATATCGGCATGTTTTCACCCACTAAGGTAGCAATGGGGCAAGTTTTGAAATTGATTTTTTTTTGGCTTTTGATCAAGACAATTTATTCTTTGAACCAATGTAGCAAGTGCATCGCTTCAAAGAGGGGAAAAATGTAGACACGTAAAATGTACTGATTGACATTACACGCTTGATCCTGATTACTAACACCATTTCAACCTGAATCACCTTCTTAAGTTATCATCACTCTTCATCCCTTAATTAAATAAATCATTTTTTATTTGATTAAGTCTTTCTCTTTTGTTAATTAAATTAATCAATCAGATTTAATTAACCCTAGGTCTCTATTTAATTAAATCATTCATTTTATTTGATTAAATCTCTGAAGTCATCTTATTAAAATAAATAAATTAAACCGTATTTGATTTAATCTAACAATCATCCCCTTTAGTTAAATAAATCAAAATCTTTATTTAACTAAGTCTAAATCATTTTCCTCTCAACTTTGATTTATTTAAATCCTAAAATCTAAGTCAAAATTGTCAAATCACCTAACCTCCTCTTATTTAATTAAATCTAATCTTAATCCATGTCCCATCCTCTAGCTTTTTCCACTTGCACATGAAAATACATTTAATTCATTTATTAAATCTCTATTTTCTCTCAACTTGGCATCTTTAGAGGAATATTCTTCCAAATTTGAAATCCCTCCAAGTGGATTTGTCCTTCCAACAAGACATCCATTCCTTCTTACATGTCTGTGTGCATTGAGCCAAGTGGAATTTAAGTCATTACTTTTTCCCTCTTACATGTTATTTCACTATTTTCAAATTCCTCCTAATTGCATTTATGGGCACATTCATCAAAATGTGTATATCCTTTGCCCATTCACATCTTGACAAGTGGCACTTGCCCATTGGGTGTCGAATGATCCCACATTCATCCCATTTTGTATTTCTCCATCTTTTCTTTCTATAAATAAGAGGTTTATTTCCTCATTTTGATCATCCACAATTTGAGCAAGTTTACTAATCTTCAACAAAGTGGATCAACCTTCATCACTCATCAACATTGCATCATAGGAGTTGGGAAAGGGCTAATTTTTGCATCAAATTGGCACCAATTCACCCATGGGATCAAGAGTTTGCTTGCTTAATTAGGATTTAATTTTTTTCTCATTGTGTTCTTCAATTTTATTTCCTATTTTGAACAACTTGAGTTTACTCACATTAGGAAAACATAGGATTTTATTTGGAAAGGAAAAAGAAGCTATGTTATGTTTATTTGTGATTTTTTTTGTATTTACTCCATAATAGGAGGGGATGTTTGTCATTACTATTAAGATACTAGGATTGATTAAAATGGGATAGCTTAAGATTTATTCATAGCTAAGTTATTTGATTATATTAGATAGCTAGTGAGTTACTTCTGGGATTGATTGTCCATTGAAGGGAGGGTAATTTGTACTTATGCTTTGTGAGTAGAAATACCATGGATTTTGTGGGAAAGGGAATAGTATGTTTCTAGGGTTAAAGATTACCCATTGGAGGAAATACCTATGCATAGATTATAGTGCCCTAAATTCAAATTGAGCTTGAGTGGTGTATGTGAGTAGGATGACTATCGCTCAAAGTATTAAGTGAGAACACTTTTTCCAAAGTAGTTTGTTATCCTTTGGCTCCACTATCAATTCACTGTGATCCATTTATGCATGCTAGTTATAGATTGTAGGGTTGAAAAGTTCTATTCATGTAGGGTACAACACTAAGCTCAGAATGGTTGTTATTATGATGTTACTCCACCAATCTCTTCATCAAAGGGTAGGGCCATCTATTGTATGATAGATGTGTGGGGGACTGCATATGAGTCTGTGGTTGGAAAAAAAGAGCCTGAGTGATGCTTTTCCTCCTCAGTATGTGACAGAAGACCAAGATTTGAAAGGAGGTTCCTAGACCATCTATATCTATTGATTTGAAGCTTAGTTGAGCTATGTATGTACATTGTACACATTCTTTGGAATATTGTAATATGTGAATTATTATATTGGAATGCAATCAATGTTGATTATTGTTATGACATCTATGTGCATTTGTTCTCAATAAAGAAAAGGATTTTTTATGGCAATGGTTAAGTTACATAGTTTATTTACTCACAAAGTGAAAACTTAGGAAAATTTACTTCAATGAAGGGTTGACATGTTACATGTGGTATCAGAGCTAGCAGGTTTAGCTTTGGAACCTATGAGCTCATCATACTTTTTGTCCAACATTATCTAATGTTTGGAAATTCTTGTACCAGGATGGTACGTCTCAAGTTAACAGCTAGAAAGTTAGTAATTCAGAATGAGTGCTCCCTAAAGGACAAGAAGGAAAGAGAGGCCATCATTAGAACAATTGAGGGTACCAACTATGACAATGTATTTTGGTTAAGCAACAATGAAACCTTTAGTCACGCACTTTCTTGGATCAGTGATGTTAAGAGAAAGATGAATATGGAAGTCAAATACAACTATCTACCTTTCGTCTCACCAAAGAAGTTTGAGTCATTACCACTTTCTAGGGATATGCCCTTAGAAGGAATTTTTCAATCTGACATTCATCTTTAGAGACCCTAGAGTTCTTCCAATGGAAAAAGTAATTGTAATTTCTCTGAGTAATGATTTTGAGGGTTATGTACCTCACAACTATGTATTGGATGATAAATCCAAAGGTTACTATCCATTCTAGGATAGAGATGAACAAATGAGAGATGAGAAAAAATCTCAATTTGTAGGGCATACCCCATTGAGTTATGTGACTGAGAGTGAATCTAAGGGATACTCTACACTTGACTATCTAAATAGTCACTCCATGTAATCAAAAGGCTATTGAAATCCTTGTGAATTAATAAAATCTTGTGTTTATCAAAAGCTTGTGCTTAAGTCTTATGTGGAATTCCTTATGTGTGATTGATAGCTCATTTAAATGTTTTCCATAAGATAATTTATAACATGATTGAATCTAATATGGATGACCCTTCAGGTAGAATCTGTTCTTGCGAAGATAGTGAGAACATGAATCAATCCTGGTGGAAGCCAATAAGTTGGGCAAGGACCAGTAGGAGTTGAAGCTAGACTGGACCAAATCTTAGCAAGGTTGGAAAACCTAGAGCAAAAAAGAAGGGTAAAGGATAGAGTTGAGAAGGAAGTTTTGAATAATGAGGATGAGGGAGAAAACTCTTCCCACAAGCATGATCAAAATCATGATCATGAAAGAGAGAAATCACCTTCCCCATTTGAGGAAACTAATAGGAAGTTCTAAAATTTCCAAAGATATGAAGAAAATTACCCAACCCAAGTTTGAGGGAAGCGCCAACGAAGATGAAGCTGAGGCTTGGTTAGTCCAAATGGAGAAGTACTTTGAGATTCAAAATTACTCTGAGGTTACCAAAGCAGCATGGGGAGCATACCAGTTAGTAGGAGAAGCCTCTATCTGGTGGATGAATAAAAAGATGGAACTAGTTCTTAGCTCACTAAAACTGACATGGAATGAATTTGTTGAAATTTTTTGTAAAAGATGCTTGACCCAACTCTATTTTGACCAAAAACTCATAGATTTTTAGAATCTGGGACAAGGTGAGATGACAATTAATGAGTATTGGGAGAACTTCACCCATCTGCTACGTTATGTTCCAATGTACCAGAAGGATGAATGCTTCTGTATAAGAAAGTTCATCATGGGACTTAATAGTCAGATCGGAGGAGAGGTAGATGTTCATAGTCCAACTACTATGGATCTTGTGTATGAGAAAGTGGTTAAACAAGTGTAGAATCTCAAAGCTATCTCCATCCGCTAGGAAAATAGAAATCATAAGAAAATTGTGGGAGCTCAAAACAAACCAACTCCAAAGAAGGTGGAAGTTGTGCAAAATGTGCCTAAGCAAGGGGAAAAAGGATCCCGTAACAATGGAAAACAATCAAGAAGGGAATGTAAGAGGAATGGATCTAGTGGTGGGAATACCAAAAATGTTGGTGGAAATGCTAGTAAATTTGGAGAACCCACAAGGAAGAAAGGACTGACTACTGGATGTTTTACATGTGGAGGAGACCACTATGCTAATCAATGTGCCAATAGGTTTTCTAGGTCACGATCTTATGGTAATCCACTTCCTACCCAACAAGCAATATTCTAACAAAAGATTCATGTTACTATGGATGATCGCCAAGCAGAGTATCAAGTGACTCCTATTGAAACTCCAAGTAATTTGTTTGGCTTACCCACTTCTATTCCTATAGATACTGGTGCAACAAAAAAATTAATTTCACCTAGAGTAGCTAAGTAATTATCTAGAAAGGTTGGTTACATGGAAAAGTCTTGGGATGTAGAGTATGCAAACCAAACAAGAGAAAAGGTGGAACAATGTTTGTTCGAAGCTAGGATAGAGCTACATTTTTTTTTTATAGAAGTGAACCTATATGTCATTCCTTTAGGATCTTATGATTTTATCCTAGGTATGAATTGGTTATGGAGATACAGGGCCAAGGTAGATTGTCATTCCAAACTAAATAATTCTTAGATGATCTTGGTAACCAAGTGAAGTTACAATAGATACCTAGAGAGGTCAATATTCATCAAATCTCTACAATGCAATTGTTAAGGGCTAAGAAGAAAGGATGTAATCTCTTTGCAGTCAAAATGGAAAATCTTTAAGAGAACCATGATAACTTGGAACCATAGAGCTTCCAAGAAATGGAAGATGGTGAAATGGAGGAAACTGGAATGTTAGATATGGAGAGATATCCTATACTACAGAATTTTTTAGATGTGTTTCCTGATGAATTACCTAGAATACCACCAAAAAGGATATTTTATTTTTTAATTAATATAATTTTAGGATATGAACTTGTTTCCAAGGTACCTTATAGGATGATGACAATGGAGTTAATGGAGCTTAAGGCACAACTGGATGAATTGTTGTCGAAGAGGTTGATAATACCAAGTGTTTCACCTTGGGGAGCACTGGTCATCTTTGTGAAAAAGAAGGACGGTACTTTTTGTCTATGCATAGATTAATGCATGCTTAACAAAGCTATGATAAAGAGAAAGTATCCATTACCATGCATTGATGATCTATTTGATCAATTGAGGGAAGTTTCCATATTTTCTAAGATAGATTTGAGATATGGATACCACCAGTTGAGAATTAAGGATAAAGACATCTTTAAGACTGCATTCAAAACCAAATATGGGCACTATGAGTTTATAGTTCTACCCTTTGGTTTAACGAATGCACCTACAACATTTATGAACTTTATGAACAATGTATTTAGGGACTGCCTAGATAAGTTTGTCTTGGTTTTCCTAGATGATACCCTGATTTACTCAAGGAATGAATCAGAGCATTGTAGGCATTTAGAGACAGTTCTACAACAATTTAAAGAGCATAAGTTGTATGGAAAACTCTCTAAGTGTACCTTCTTCCAAAAGAGAGTACATTATCTTAGACATGTGATCTCAGCAAATGGAATTTCAATAGATCCTACTAAGATCAAGGTGGTGCATGAATGGCCAGTACCCAAGAATGTATCGGAGGTAAGGAGTTTTATGTGTCTAGAAATATACTATAGAAAGTTTGTTGCAAACTTCTCCAAGATAGCCTTTCTAATTACTTCTTTGCAAAAGAAAGGGAAGAAATTTGAGTAGATAGAGAAGTGTTAAGTAGCCTTTGACCTACTCAAAGAGAAATTGACTACCGCATCGATCTTGACAGTACTAGATCCTGAGGGTGACTTTACTGTTATCATGGATCCATTAGGAGAGGGCTTAAGAGGTGTGTTAATGCAAGAAGGGTGAGTAATTGCATATGAATCAAGGAAGTTGAAACCTTATGAGTAGAATTATGCATTACATGATTTGGAGTTAGCAGCCATGGTTCACACATTGCAAATATGGAGGCATTTCTTGCTAGGGAAACCCTTTGAGATGAGAACTAATCATCATGGGTTGAAGTATCTATTCACTCAACCTAATCTGAATGCTAGACAAAGAAGATGGTTAGAGTTAATATTTGATTATGACTTTAATATCAATTATATGAAAGGGAAAAAGAATAGGGTTTCCAATGCATTGATTTGAAGATGTCATATTGCTTCAATAGTGACAATTCAAATCGACTTTAAAGGTCAAATATTGCATAAATGTAAAGAGGATGAGTACTATTTGCAAGTTAAGCAAGCACTCACTAGTAATTCGCATGATGCTAGGTATGAAGGTTCTCATTTTGAACCTAATGGTATACTTAGGTATAAGGGGAGAATGTATGTACCTGAATATGAAGAGTTAAGAAATCTAGTATGGAAAGAAGTACAAAAGCACCGTACTCTGGACACCCTGGTGTGACCAAAATGTTGGCAGATATTAAGCCATTATATTTTTGGAAGGGGATGAAAGGATATGTTTCTAGATTTGTGGCTAGGTGTCTTGAATGTCAAAGGGTGAAAGCGGAGCATCATCATCCTGCAGGCTTGTTATACCCACATGATATTCTAGAAAGAAAGTGGCAAGTCATAAGTATGGACTTTGTGCAAGGATTGCCTATGTCAAGGAATAAGCACAATGCCATTCTTGTGGTTGTGGATAAGCTTACTAAGGTAGCACATTTCATACCCAAGAATCTAACTAATGGATTACCTATCATAGCAAGGAAATTTTTTCAAGAAGTGTTTAGGCTGCATGGAATTCTTGAGAAGATTATCTTAGATAGGGATACACGAGTCACTTCTAGGTTTTGGCAAACCTTATTTACTGCACTAGGAACTCAATTGAATATTAGCTTAGTGTATCATCCAAAAATGGATGGACAGATGGAAAATGTGAATCAAGTATTGGAAGACCTACTTAGAATGTATTGCCTCTAGTGGAATTCACTTACAATAATTCTTACCATTCTGCAATAAAGATGGCTCCTTTCGAAGCATTATATGGTTGAAAGTGTCGAACTCCTATAAGTTGGGATAAACTTGAGGATAGAGTGAGTCTTGGGCCAGAAATCTTGGTTGGAATGGAAGAGGAAATGAGAATTGTTAAGCAAAGGTTGGCTAAAGCTAATGATAGATAGAAAAGCTATGTTGATGCTAAGAGAGTGCCCCAACATTTTGCAGTAGGTGACAAGGTGTTGTTGAAAGTGAAACCTCACAAGAGTTCTATCAAGTTTGGGAAGTCTTCCAAATTATCCCCATGTTATGTAGGACCTTTTGAGATACTTGAGGAAGTGAATTGGTAGCTTACTGAATTGCGTTGCCACCAACTCTTGTCAGGAAGCATAATGTCTTTCATGTGTCTTACCTAAAGAAGTATATACCAAGTGATAATAATGTGATTGATTGGAATGCTTTACAGGTACAAGACCCTAGAGTGGTAACACTCAAGCCCATCAAGGTGCTCAGAATACGTAACCTTCACTTGTGTAATAGGAAAGTCTTGTAATGCAAAGTCCACTGGGACCAGTATGCAAAAGACTCTACCACTTGGGACGACTATGCTAAGATACAAAAAAATTTCCCACATGTTTTAGATGCATTTGAAAGTACTTGAAAACAATATGTTATATGTTTGATTAGTTTTTGTTGATATATAAAAATCATCGGGGACGATGATTCACAAGGGGGGGAGTATGTTACACCCCAATTGTGTATTTACTATTTACTATTACTATCTAGGGTAAATGTGAATGTAATTTTAATTTTGAATGAGAATAAAATGTGCTTGCACTTTGTTATCAAAAAATTATGAATGAATGTTATTTCATTTAATGATATGTGAAGAAATGCATATATGTGAAATAGATGGTTATTGAATTAGATATTCTAACTTTGGAGATATATTATATTTTTTTTGAACAACTGACTACCATCAGAATGTGTTAGTGTGATGTAGGTATATGTTCAATCCTCCACATGCCAGGTGAAGTATCACTTAAGAGAAGATATTGGTCAAGTAACTAGTAACATAACCTAACTGAGCTTATACACACACTCAAAGTAGAATGGTTGAGTCAAATTTATTATGTTGGGAATTGGTATGTCATCCTTAGTATGAGTGTTTGCAATAGTAAGGGTTGTGATTACTGTTGAATGCATGCTTATATGATGTTTATATGTTTAGAGCATATGATTTATTCCTTATATTACTATGCTTGTATTGATGAGGTGAACACACGTGGAATGTATGTATATGTATACATATGCATGTCAACGATAGACCATACACATGAAGGAACATGTACATGAGAGTACATAGGTAGACGTACCTATACACGCTTATGAACGGGTTGCTTATGAGCATGGAGCTATCGAATGCACAATATGACATGAATATGTATATATATTAATGCACTACACGTCTAATCCCTATCAACATGATAGTAATTGTGTATGTGCTTGATTGTGCAATCAAATGTGTATGTATACATATATGAGATATATACATATATCCATATGTATACATGTATCGATACATACATATGTTGGACAAATAGAAATGTCCATATGGATGAATCAATATATGTATACATACATATACATATACATAGAGGAATATATATATATATATATATATATGTGTGTGTGTGTGTGTGTGTACATACATACATATACATACATACATATATATATATGTACATATGTATGCATATATGTATATATATATGTATGTATATATATACATACATATGATATATTACATATATCCATATGGTACATGTAGTCTACATATGTATGGTATACATATATTTATATGTATATTTATATGCATATATATGTACTTATATGTATATATATACATATATATATACATATATATGTATATATATATATGTATACATACATACATACATATATACATATGTATGTATATATATATCTCTCTATATATACATATATATGTATACATATATATATATATACACATATATATATATATATATATATATGTGTATATATGTATGTGTATATATATGTATGTGTATATATATATATGTATATATATGTATGTATGTATATGTATGTATATATATATAGATATATGTGTATGTATATATATATAGATATATGTGTATGTATATATATATGTTTGTGTGTGTGTATATATATACAGTCGATATAGTTATTATTGTTATGTGAATGTTAACTTGTTCGTATTCATTTATATATCAAATGTATACATAATTGTTTGACATGGGATATATATATTAGTATATATATACATATACATGCATATGTGTGTGTGTGTGTGTGTGTGTGTGTGTGTGTGTGTGTGTGTGTGATTTAGCATTAATGTTAATAAATGGCATACATATATATGTATATGTGCATATATAAATATATGTGGTGCTTTGAGGGCCGATTTATATATATGAACATAGGCTGACTTATATCTATGAACATAGGTCAATTTGTATATAATATATGCAAGTATTTAAAGGTTGAATGAAAGATATATTAACATTGAATAAAGGTCAAACTATATGGAAAGTATTGCACAACAATAAAAGGTCGATATGGGATAAAACCATAAGTCGATACTATTGAAAATGCAGCTTCGAATTATTTACAAGGAATTACTCTAACTTGGGTGCTATAATACCAAGCAATGGAATATTTGTGAGCTGCTCTATAAAGTGTAAAGATGCACGATAATAGGAAAATGTACATCAAGATAGGAAATGGTCAAAAACACCTTTTGAATGCTATTTTGAAGGGAAAATCATCTTTGATTTGTTGCCATTTGAATCTATGACTAAGTCAAACATAGTGTAAGTTTTGCTTGTTAACTGAAGACTGTTTCAAAGAGAATAACCATGCCAAGGTAATAGGAGGTTGGTTGCATACTTGGTGCCAAATTGTAAAGTTCTATATTCTATAGAAGTCCATTTTGGGTTGTAATTTGACTATTGTCAGTTTAACATGAGCACATTTGAATCGGTCTATGCTATTGTCAAATAGAAGGTCGATATGTAGAATTTCTTGCTAAGTTGGGGTATTATGAGTCGAATTGCAAGAAGAGATATGTCATTTTGCATGCCTTTTTTGTAGGCTACAAAGTCTCATTTTCTTGTATAAATAGAAAGGTTAGTACTCTCATTTGGAACACTTTTTAATCTACAAATTTAATCTGCTGCATTATTCTATGAGAGTTGAGAGATACTTAGTGAGAGATGAGAATTACTTTGTGAGAGCATTGCATTATTTTGAGTAAGGGACTTGCTTTAGGTTTATAAAGTAAAGCTAGCAAGTTGTTGTAGGAAGGTTGTGCATCAAGTCAGTCAATTGGTAAAGCATATTATAGGCATGAGGATCTAGTTTTCTCTTATTTTGTATTTAATTACAAAAGTGAGAAATGAATGCTTTATGTGAATTGCTTGAGTTTACTCGCATTAGGAAAACATAGCATTTGCTTTGGAAAGGAAAAATAAGCTATTTTATGTTTATCTGTGAAAGTGTTTGTATTTACTCCATAATAGATGTTTATCATTAGTATTAAGATAATAGGATTGATTATACAAGGATAGCTTAAGATTTATTCATAGCTAAGTTATTTGATTATAGTAGATAGCTAGTGAGTTACTCCTAGGATTGATTGTCCATTGAAGGGAGGGTAATTTATACTTATGATTTGTGAGTAGAAATACCATAGAGTTTGTGGGAAAGAGAATAGGATGTTTCTAGGGTTAAAGATTACCCATTGGAGGAAATACCTATGCATAGATTATAGTGGCCTAAAGTATCACTCAAAGTACTGAGTGAGAATACTTTGGCCAAAGTAGTGTGTTAGCCTTTGGCTCCACTATCAATTCAACATGATCCATTTATGCATGCTAGTTCTAGATTGTAGGGTTTAAAAGTTCTAGTCATGTAGGACACAACACTAAGCTTAGAATGGTTGTTGTTACGAGGTTACTCCACCAATCTCTTCATCGAATGGTAGAACCATATATTGTATGATATATGTGTAGGGGACCACATATGAGTCCATGGTTGGCTGAAAAGCACCTAAGTGATGCTTCTCCTCCTCAGTAAGTGATAGAAGACCAAAATTTGAAAGGAGGTTCTTGGACCATCTATATCTATTTCTTTGAAGCTCAATTGAGCTATGTATGTACATTGTACACATTCTTTGGAATATTGTAAAATGTGAATTATTATATTGGAATGCAATAAATGTTGAATATTGTTATGACATCTATGTTCATTTGTTCTCAATAAAGAAAATAATTTTTTTATGGCAATGGTTAAGTTACATAGAGTTTATTTACTCGCAAAATGAAAACTTAGGAAAATTTACTTCAGTGAAGGGTTGACATATTACATGATGAGATGTAAGCAAAAGGGTGATGAAAAGGTTACTGACTTCATTTCATGCTACCAATTGCTTTATTTCCAAATTGACGTAAAGATTCTCGATCCTCACCTTCAACGAATGTTCATTGAGAACTTAAAAACTAAGATACAAGATAATATTGGCATGATGAAGTTTCCTTCCCTCGTACACTTGTGTAATTTCCTTCATGATTATCAAAACTCAGTTAGCAGTCATGAAACAAAACCCACCTCTAGCCGTCCTGAAAATCCCAAATTTACAAATAAAAATAATAACCATCCTTTTAGGAAATAGAATAAAGGCTTCCTTCAACTAAAACCCCTCAACCAACCCAATATGTCACTACCCAAGTGGCTACTATAAAGAAGATAAATCCTTTCACATTTGGGGATCCAGCTAGACAAGGTACTCCCTTACCCGATACCCTCCATAACACCATGTTGCAACTACTAGAAAATAAATTGATTTCCTTACCTCCCATTAAAACTCTCAATCTTAATAAGTCTTTACCTCCAAACTTTAGATCAAATTCCTATTGCCATTTTCATCGACAAAATGGACATGATACGAAACATTGTAAGCATCTCAAATGTCTTGTGCAAGACCTCTTTGATTCTAATCGTATTCAAATTGGAGGTGTCAATGATCAAGGTAATTAGTCTATTGCCCCACCCAACAAAAATTGAAAATATTTACCAACCCCATTGCCAAATCATAATATTTCATTTGTCAAAGCTAGTGAACTAAGAAGAATGATGTGATGAATGTGGACACCGATGATGACAACATGGATACTAATGAAGAAAGTCTTATGGATAGTATGGTTGGATTGATTAAAATTCAATCTCTTAAAAATGCCTCTTGATATTGCTTTCTCATAAAAAGACATACTTAAACATGCACCTGATGGTCCTCTTTACATAGTCGGTCAAATAAAAAACAAGCCCACTAATGGGATATTAATTGATCCCATCTGTGGAGAGAATTTGATCACTGAGGAATTCTTACTTGTGAATGAACTTTATCAAGAAACATATGACAAACCAAAAGCATGGATAAAAATGCATAATGGTTTTGCGTGCCCTACAATTGGTTTGATTGTCCTTCCTTTAAAAGTTGGACCAAAACAAGATGTCTCATTCTCCATCGTCCCGACGTCGAATTAGTTTTGTGTGAAGCTTGGTTACCCATGGCTATGCTCCATGGAAGTCATCTCGTCGATTGTGCATAAATGTTTAAAGTTTCCCTTTGACAATGAGATCTTTAATGTGCACCATAGTGGTTTTAATCCTATGTCTTCCCATGGGAACTTTTCATTGGATTTATTTTAGCCCAAGCCTATTGAACCTATTAAACCTCGTGAGGACTTCTTTTTCAAATCCTATCAAAAGTTTAAGGCAAAATGCATAGTGGAATTATCCCTTCAAAACATGCCTCAACCCATGATTGAGCTTCCTATCCTTGATGAAACCATGATTGAGCCAAAAAACCTTCCAAGTAACCAAGACCAACCAAGATAGATCCTTTGCCTATTTTCTACAAATGACCAAGAGACAACCAAAACAATCTCATTGTGCCTCCTAAGATAAAACAATTTTAACAAATCTAAAGAGAAAGTGTTTGGACAACCTCCCATGGTTCCTTTTCTTACTCCCCTTAGGGAAGAAAAGAAACCTATGATTAAAAAACCCACTCCTACACAAACACAACTTGAAAATCATACCAAAAGAAACATATATGCTATAGAGCGTAGGCGTAGATGTCGTGTTATTGCTCAAAAGTTAAACAAAGAGAACAACAAAGAAAATCAACATCTGAATTCAACTGAAGCAATACATGATGAGTCTCCCTCTTCACAACAACAAGATCCTATATCACAACCATAATAGGGATTATCACCTTCTTTATACATTATCATTTGACCTCCCATTGTGATTAACTTAGACAATGATGATGAGATTGCTAAACTTGATGAAGAAGTGCATAATGATTTGAATACATTATTTCCCTCTTCTCTGAGCTTAATTGACAATTCTCCTAAGAAGATTGTTGAACTTGGTGATGCTCCTAGTACTGCACTCATTGTTGTCACTTTGACTAGTTGTCTGCCTTCCGTATATAATGAACAAGATTGGGATGTGGATGACCTGCTATAGGTTGACTCACATGTTCCTTACTAGCCTTACCTTTGTTTCATTTTTCATGTTATGTGTGTGATTTCATGTGTGTAATGTGATCTCCCTATACCATTTTGTTTGATGTACCTCTCTCTCTTTGTGACATTCCTCTATTTTTATCTACATTCTTCTATGTATCATAAAATTTTATCTTTTCTTTGTCTTGTGTTTTCCTTTTGGGGATGACGCAAGGTGTTGAGACATTTAGGTATCTTCTATGTTGATCCAAAATATTATCCTTTACCTTTTCTTTGTATTGTGTTTTCCTTTAGGGGATGACACAAGGCATCGATACATTTACATCTCTTCCATGTTGACCCAAAAGCTTTTCTTTTTTTTCACTATCTTTGTGTCATTCTTCCTGTTCCATGAGTATTTGGGGAATGATGACAGTTTTGAGCTCTCTAATAACATTGTAGCAAATACATACTGACCCTGAATCTATGGATCCCTTATGTGATTGTGGGATTTCATTTTGGGGGCAACCCTTTTTCATGGCGTAGCTTTATTTGGAAATATATGACTTGGCATAAGGATTTACAAATAAGCTCGCATGTCCTCTTTATTGTTAGCATTTATCATTTGCTACTTTAAAGTAATTGCTCACAGCATGTTGTTTAGCAGTTTATTTAAAGTGGGGGCATACATTGGCATTATTCTTTTTCATTTCAATTGTGTGGTCTTCTTACTTCATTCAATGTGTCTTTCTCTTTGTGGTGACATTGGTGTAATGTCCCTCAAGAGTGTGATCTATCTTAACATATTATATTCCTCTTGGTGGCTTGATGTGAAACACTACATCCCCTAAGTTGTGAATCTTCTATTCTTCAATTAGTCCTCTCTTGGAGACTTTAAGCACAATGTTCCCTAAGTTAAGACCTTTCATGAACTAAGCAAATCCCCTTTGAACATACCTTATACTACTTTACATTTACAATAATTGTTATATGGCCACCTTGCATAACACACTTTACTTTCCTGTGGAGCCATCTTGTTTGTTCATGGGTGTTAGCATACGAATTTTTACTTACCTCATGGATCCCACTGTTCATGTTGTATGGCACCTTATCAAATTTATTAGGAGTTATAGCTTTGGTATGGTTATCATATGGGAGTCAAACTTAGGCGTGACTTTCCCATAGCCACTTTCTTGTGTGTGTGAGCACATATTGACTACGTGTGTGTGTCTCACCTCTCTAGAGGCTCACCTAGTGGACAACCTGAGGTTCCACTAGCCCTTGTGAACGTGTGTTTGTTTTGCATAGTGGACATCATGTTCCACTTGTAAACAATTTTTTTGGACAAACAACTTAGATCTTATCCACATCGCATAGGACAAACGGTCAAGGCTTGATCCACCCTTTTTTCTTTATATTTTTCTTTCTTCTTCATGTCTTTGGTAGTGTATGCTTGTATCTTATTGTTGCTTCATACATCATTCACATGCATGTTATTTTGTGCCTATGTTGTTTTCACATAGGATCTTGGATCTTAGGGGCTTGGCCACCTCCTTAATCTTTTTCATCCTATAGCATCTGCATTGGTACACTTGGACCCCTCTTGATGTGAATTTGTCTACTTTAGTGTGAGTTTGAAGCAAGTTCCTCCTCTCACTAAAGTAGGGGCTAAATTTACTGTAGGAAAAGGTATCGCTTTACATTTTCACACTTGTGTTGGGCCCTCCCTACCAAAATTGGGCTTCTTTATGCCTTATTTGGTCCTATTTTGCATCCACAATCCTAATTTAATGTATTTTCCTAAGGATAATCCTGACATTTAATATATGACCAATCATAATTCATGTTTTTGAGTTGTGTGTTCTAGATCTGGTGATCTAGGACTCATATGCCACCTTGAGTGTATGGGTCTCACCTAGGTTTCAGGACCTGATCTTAAATATTGCATTGAATTTAACATTTCTTGAAGTTTATGTCCCAAGTTTAAGCTACTAGGATTCATATGCCCCAACTAGTGTATGAGTCCTGATTTAGCTTGAACATATTTTGAATTCAATTCTTAATAGTATTTTATTCTCCTAGATATGATGTCGGCTTGTAGTGTTGTAATTTTGGGAAATTTGGCATAAACAAGTATAAATACAAGGTTATTTCACATAATTTCTCCTAGCAATTTTTGATATCAAGCATTATAGAAAACTTATGATCAAGAGAGTATTCAAAAGAATTCAAGAGCTAATTATCAATAATTTGGAGTAGAATTCAAGATTCAAGCATCATGTCAAAGTCTTCATGCATCATGTGTGTTTTTGAGCTAACATTTGTGATATAGGTTTTCATGATTCAAGCAAGTATTCAAAGACATTATCTCATATCAAGATCAAGAGTCAAGATCCACAACCATTAGAGTCATTTCATACAAGTTTGCAGCCTTCATTTCAAAGGTTTGGTGAGTTGCAACATCACATTTGTTCATTCATCATTCCTTCATTCTATTTCATTTCATTTCAAGGTTTAATTACCCAAACAAGGTTTGACCAAGGTAAACCCCTATTCCCTAACACAACAAAATTTTCTCTCTCTTCATGTGTGATTGTAGATCTAGGTGATTTGGAGCTTGAAGATCCTTTGAAGACAAAGTTGCAAGATTGAAGAAAGTTGTCAAAGTTGTCAAGAAGTTGTCATCTTCACGGAAACTCACCTACAGATCGTAATTTAGACTTTTCAGACTCGAAGATAAGACAAGACAAAAGCTATAAGAGACCTCTTGAGGCTACAAAATTTTCAATCAAACCCTAATATTGGGACTAAATTACCACCTTGGGTATATGAGTCCCAGTATACCCTTTTTTCAGTTATTTTCTGTAGATCTTGGTTTGCCAGCAGTAGAATCCATATTCATCCCAAAAACCCTAGATTGGGACGCCCAGTCTGGCATATGAGTCCCAGTGCACATAAAAATTTGGAATTTTAGAGTTGCAAACCTTGTTTTGGACATCTCTATTCTTCCAAGTGCTTCTCTACTTATCCTCAGTTTCTCATTTTGATTTCAAGTTTCATTTTCTAGGTCACATAGTTAAATTTGCATACTACTTTCATTTTTTTATTTCTAAGCATTCACTTAGTGGTGAACCCCCCCTTTTTAATCACACCTAAGGAAACCCACACACACCCTTATCCTTGTTGTTTTTGTTGTCTTGTGTGTGCCCTTTCCCTCAATTGAGTCACTTAGTTGAGGGATCTTGGTTTCCTAATGAACTAAAGTGAAATAGGTCCCCTAATAGTTCCATCTCCCAAAAGGTGGAACCCTATTTCCTTTGTGTTCAAATTATAATGAAACATACAAGTTTTTAGTCTAGAATGGAATAGAAAATAGGAAAAAGAACAAAACTTGAAAAAAAATTGGTTCTCCAACATCCACAAATTATAAACTTAAAAAAATAAAATAAAGCAACCAACAACCTTTTATAGGAACAAGGCCCCAAAGATTTGAACTTAATCCCATCAAGGAGAATTAGAGAAATAAATTAAAATGTAGCATGTGGTAGGTGACAGTTGTCATCAAAATTTTCTAGGAAAAGTCAAAGATATTTTGACTTTTTCATCAGTAGCAATCTTCAAACTTTTGGTTTCGGGTCACGAGTACTTTGCATAGAAAATAAGACTATCATCACTTTTCCAAACCTCCAAGACTAATTGCATTCACCGAGACCAGGAATAAACCTGCAAATTTCACTTCAAAACTATACCCATGCATAAAACTTTTGGCATCCAGTATCCGACTACCTATTCTTCTTCATTGAACTTTGGGTCTGAAGACTCGTCTTCACCTCTCCTCTGCTGATATTCCTGGAAACAAATCAACACTTGATGCATATGTTCTTTTGGAATGCCTTGGATCACTTTCCAACTGTATTTATTCCTAGCATACTCTTCTGATACTTGAATGATTTTTTCATTTCTTTGCATTACTTTTGTCTCATATTTGATCACGGCATTCCTACACTTTATGATATCATGTATAACCTCCTGACTTAATGACTGAACAGGATCCTTATTCACCTTTTCAATCCATTCCTTGAAAGCTTTTACTTCTTTATCATCTTTTCCTAAAGTTTGGGGATCTTAGCTTTGTTGAGCTAGCATTTCAATAAAGCTCTCATCTTTTTCTATCAATTTCTTGTATATCTCAATGACTTTCAAATCCATCTACACATTGTAGCAAAGTCTCACTTTCCCAATTCGATTGTTTTCTCCATTTCTCAAATATCAAAACTTCTTGTTTCATGGCTATCTTCCCATTCACCAACTCTTGAACATCCATCTAGAGAGGAACTTTTAACTTTCACCTCTTTGCATCAGTCTGTTTTTGGTGAAATCGACATTCGCCTTCAATTATTTTGGACTTTTTATACCAACGGTATGCTTCCTTATGCTTCCCAATTGCATCCTTTATTAACTCTTCTCCTTACCTTACCAGGTACTCCATCCATTCTTCAAACACGCTTACCTTATGGTGAAGCACTGTAATAACATCTACTTGCTCCTTAGACATAAGTACTAGATTCTACAAAAATTCATTCTGTGTTTGACCAAATTGAGATAACAACCTGATAAAACTCTCTAGGCAAGCAATTTGTTCCTTTAACTCTCTTTTATTTTGCTTGTTCTTCTGCACTATGGTGAAAATTGTCTCTAAATTTACTTTCATCTCTTCTAATTCCTATCCCCATGATGAATGTCCTACATCAATTGTTGTCACCCTATAATCCCTAGGTGTTATTTCATGATTGCTCTTATCTCCTACTAGAGTAGCTATTTGGAGAGTTCTCCCTCCAATGCATTCCTTTTCATATCATGTCTTGTCTTTTCTCTAACTCTAGGCTTAGGGGTCTCTATTTCTTGTATTAAAATTTTGAGATCTAAAGTCACCAATTTCATCTTCATCGACGGAGCCATTTGCTTGACTAAGCAGTCAGGTGCTTCTTCATTCTATTCTACCTCTTCATTATTACCTCGTTCTCGATGATCAAAATTTTTAAGAACTTCCTCTCTTGAACTTTCAACATTACCCGCCACAACCCTCGAAACTTGAATACTCTATGTCCTTATTGGGATGGATTTTGGATTACCTTGATTTATCACTGTCTCTTCCTCTTCGAGACTTACATTTTTTTATCTTTCCATGTTCTTAGTATCAATCCTTGGAACATTATTTTCCTATTTTCCCAAAACATTCGGATTCTCAACATTTCTTGGTTCACCACCCAAGGTTTGTGAGGACTCTATACCTTCATTCTTATCTCGGATTTCTCTTGATTTCTCAGAAGTCTATACCCAAGGTTTGCAGAAGTTGATCATCAATTATATCTTCTTTATTAATATTATCAATGGGGTTCTAACCTGAAGTATCCCTTATTCTTCTTTCATCCATTTCTTCAAGGTTTCTCGCTTCTGGAGTGAGTGATCCTCTTGTAAAATTTTCTTCTCTATTTCTAGGATATGACCCTATGTCCAACATTTCTTCCACTACTGGTTGCATCATGGGACCTCCTTTAGATCACTTTTCTTCAAATTATTTCATCTTGGTAGTTAGTTTCTCCAATTGTTCTCTAACTTCTTCAATTGGCTCAAGACCTTCCTCTTGAATTAGAGGAGTCCCTCCTAGGGCTTGTCTCATTGTTTCCGTATTGACTGAGGGTGGAGAAGTAAATATATCTGCTACCTTCTATGATAAAGACCTTGTCTTAGCATGTGTCTATGTTTTCATTCTCACCTCTTTTCTAGTCATAGGTTGAGCTCTTGGCTTTGTTGTGGAAGAAAATGTTGCCTTTGGCATCTCCATTACATTGGTCAGATTGGCCAAAGTCTATTTGTGTTGGCTAGCTAGCATCATTAGAATTCTCTAGCTTGAAGTATTAGAAATTCCTCCTCACTTTGATCAATTGCCTCTGCTTCTACAATCTTTCTTTTCTTTTTAGCGGTCTCTCCATACCCTGAATCATCCACCAACTATTGCTTTCTCTTGACATTAGGTCGGTATGTAGGTTCTATCCCAGCTTCTTTCAATGCCTCAACGTAACCATTGATCCAGTAATGAGTGTATGTCAATACTTGCTTAGAAATCTCATTGATTGTTACTATCTCCTTCTTTGTATAATTTGGGTCTAGGATAGGTTCATCAAAGATCTTTTCTATATCATAAACTATATTCAATACCTATCCATTATCTGTATCCAATTGTTGTGGAATATCATGAGTTCAAAGAAACTTTGCTACTCGTAACTAGGCAACCTTTGGTATGACCGTTTCCTCACATCATGCCCATCATCACAATTAAGCCAAAAATCCTCTAGATGAAAGACATGAGCATACTTCTTGCTTATTTGCTTGGCAAGGTTTTCCTCTGAATCATAATTTTTTTCGCCGAAGTGCAAAGAACTCCAAGTTATAGATTTTCAACTCTTCCTCGCACATATCAACACTTTTGGTCGTGACACATTTGTAATTCCTAATTTTATAGGGAATTTGACAAAACATTTCTTTCGTGTTTGCGCGAAAAGAGCATGAGATAGTTGCACCTGTCTCACCAATTACAGTAACAAAAAAAATTATATTGCATACCTGGGTAGCATGAAGAGTTGTCCTATAAATGCTTCCACCCTAATATAGGTGATTCAAGTAGGAAATTGAATATACCAACTCCCAACCAACCAGATAACACTTTGTGCTTCAAGGGACAATCTGTTGGCTTTGTCACCTTCCACTAATCTTACCAGCCTCATAGAAAACATATCATTTACCCTCTGGTAATGCACCTAGTATTGGTGAATATTAATCTAGGGCATAAATCAAATTATTCCTCAGTTCTCTACCTAGGGTACCAACTCTATTCAATCCTTGTATATTTTCCCTCAGGGCATAGGAATAAAAAACATATGAAGACATGGTGAACCATTAGGTGTCTGGGAAAATTATTATCTATTCATGCAACTTGTCACTGATAAAATTCCCCTAATAAATTTACACAAGGCCTTCCATTATTTTCACTATAAGCTCAAACATCTAGGGTTTGAATTTGCTAGCATCTTTGAGTCAGCTATCCTACTCAATAGGGTTACTATGTCCTAAACATCCTGAATAAATTTTGGCCTCGGTATTTGCTTCATCTTCTTTATAAGCTTCTCCCGGCACCATGTCATATTCATAAACTTCTTGTTTTGTTCTTTTGCATTCAAGTACATTGTGGCTAAGACCTACATATTTAACTGATTCATCTATTTGAATGTGGGGAGCCCAAATGTGTAAACAATACCCTTTGTGGAGAGTTATGCATATACTCTTCCCTCTTTCTCAATGAACCTTTTGTTTGGGTCATACCAGTTCATACATTCTAGTACTAGTTCAAGAGCATCCATTACCAATAGAAACTCTGCTGCCAAATGCAGTCTAGTTGCAATGATATTCTTAGCACACTGAAAGACACCCTCTTGTCGATTTTTTGTAGAAAATTCATGATCACTAAAGCCTCTTGGGTGAGTATTTGTAACTGTCCCACCAATTGATACAACTTATGAAAAAGGGAATTTAAATTCCTCATCTATTTGCTTCTTCTTAAAAGTGCTCAATTTTTTCTTGATTTCCTACATTATTAGAAAATATGTGCCTTGTGTGTGAGTTAGGGTTAAATTCAACCATCCATTTTCAATCATTCATAAAACTTCTTTACTCATGACCTTTACAGTCTGCAATTAGGTTAAATTCCTTAAAAATAATCAACATTTCAACAATTTAACCAGTGGTAATGCCATATGACCTGATCCATGCATGTATGAAAGAATTAACAAAAAATCAGTTACTAGAAGCATACCTAGTTTCGTTGATGATATGGTTGTGTGTGAACCCCAATCCTAATACCTGCAAAACACAATGAATAAATACATTAAGTTAGAGATTGCAAGCATGAACAAGGATTCCCCATGAAATCCATTTACAAACTTCAAATTAGGAAAGAAAACAATGAAGAACACAATGAAACAAATATAGATTCAATCCTAACTAGAATAGAAAACACATGATCCCATGGGGGAATTGGTGCCAATTTGATGTGAAAATTGGCCCTTTCCCAATTCCTAAGATGCAAGCTTGATATTTTGATGATGATTGATCCACTTTGTTGATGAAAGATGAGAGCTCCAAGCCAAAAATCTGCAAAAACCTAGCTAAGAACTCAATGGTGATGGATGGAATGGCTGAATATTTTAGCATAATAACTTTGCATAATTTGTGGATGATAAAATGAGGATATCAGCTCTTTATTTATAGAATTCCAAGATGGATGAATGTCCAAATTTGAGCAATGTGGGACTAACATTCATCCAATGGCATGATTGCACTTGTCAATCTATGAGTGGATGGAGGATGTGCAAGTTTTGAGGATTGTGCCAATAAATGCATATTTTTGAATTTCAAATTTGTTGAAATGACTTGCAAGAGGGAAGGGAAAATGCAATAAATGCCACTTGGCTCAAGGCAAAGGACATGTAAGATGAAGTTATTGCCTTGTTGGATGTACATGTTGACTTGGAATTTTTGAATTCAAACTTGGAGAATATTCCAAAAGATGCCTTGTGAGGAAAATAGAGATTTAATAAATGAATTAAATCTATTTTCATGTGCAACTTGCAAAATCTAGAGGATGGGACTTGACAAGAGATTAAATTAATCAAGGGTTAATTAATTTAATGAGAGATTAGATGATGTGACCTATTTGACTCAAATTTATGGATTTATTTAAATCAAATAAGAGAGGAATATGATAAGAGAATAATTAAATAAGGATTTTGATTTATTTAATTAAAAGAGATGGTGTTAGATTAAATTAAATAAGGTTTTAATTTATTTAATTTAATAGATAGACTTTAGAGATTTAATCAAATAAAATTGATTATTTAATTAAACAGGGATAATTAGATCAGATGGATTGATTTAATTAACAAAAGAGAGAGACTTAATTAAATAACTGGTTTATTTAATTAAGGGAGGAATACTGATGAATTTAATCAAATAAAGAGATTTGATTAAATGGTTAGACCGAGGGATGATTTAGGATGAAACAATGTTACTAGTCGGGGTCAGATGCACAATGTCAATTGGTATATTTTACGTGTCTATAGGTTGTCTGAACGCGGCTCAAAACCCTTAGTAGTTGCATTCTTCAAATCTTCAAGATTTACCTTTCTTTGCACACCACAATCTTGGTTTTTATTCTTTGATGTCCTTATAGGTGAGTAATTTGGTGCAAGGTAGAGCGTTATCAAAGCAACTGCATGCTAGAGGTGGTACCAAGTACGAGTGTTATTTTGCACCTTCATTAATTTCTTTTGCTATGCATTACTTACCTAGAATAAAGGTACAGTCATGGTGGATTAGGGTTCAAATTATGAACTCCTTGGTTCTTGTGCAAGGGCCCACAATTTCAGAGGAAAGCGACACAGACGGATGACATAGCACACTTACATGTCACTTTAATTCTTATGAGGGGAAATGTCTTAGGGGAAATTCCCATCTTGGACACTAAAAAATTAACAACCAATCAAAGTTTGAATCATCTGACACCAAACTTTTAAGAATTACTACCCGAGTCAGGACTTTTTCCTACCGAGTTCGTGAGAACCAAGCGCAAAGAAATACTTGAGACTGGGTGAAAGTGAGACCAAATTGATTTGAAATGAAATTTATGAAAAAAAAATTAATCTATGATTCTAAAGAAAAGAAAAGCCACTATCAAGCTAACCACGAAAGAAGGGAAATGCACACATGGGGACAATTTTATCCAGGTGACAACTTACTGAGTGTGACGATTGGTTGGGAAAAAGTGAAAATTGCCAAAGATACATCCTTAGAGCAATGGCATCGATAACCGAGACCAGGGGATCCAGTGGGTTGATAAGGCCAAGAAAACATTTTATAAACACTCCCAATCCGACAAAGTAAGAACTTAAGCAGGGGTTGGGCAAGTTGGATCAAGAACTCATTATTTTACCATTTCCTTTGAAAGCAAGTGAAAAGAAAAGGAAGGGAAAATAATCAATAGAAAAAGAAGGGATCCACATTTTGTTGAAGAGAAAAATGGGGCATGTTGTGAGACCACACAACAAATATTTTGTAGCATGAATTGCATTTTGTAACATGTTAAGTTAATCTCTGAAGAAGTTGAGTAGTTAGAATTCAATGGTTAATAGTATTAGTTAGTTGTGAGGTTTAGTATTAGTAGTTAGCAGTTACAACATTAAGCTAAAGGTACCCATAGTGTAAGCAACAGGTTATGTTATTTCACATGTTTTATAATTTAACTCTTTATTTCCCTTTTCTAGCCTTTACTATTTTTTGTACAAGTGCAAATCGCCTATACACATTGATATAGGTCATGTAGATTCCATGAGTGCACATACAATGCTAGCATCATCAAAAGATTACGAAGAATTGGTTGATAATTAAATGAATCCTTTGTGAGGATTCAATGAACTGTTCGATTAGGAACCCATCCTTTGAATTGTAAGTCCACTCATAAAGACCAAGTTGATTGAGCATTAGAAAGGTTTTACATTTTTGACATTATTGTTAGGGATGGTGCTACGTTCAAGATTCTAATGTGTAATTTCAAGATTTCATAGTTTATTGTTTTGATTTTAGCAGTAGGGAAATTAGGTTTCAGTCATTAATACAAAAATGTTTTACTAACAATGTGCAGGAACCGTTGATCCAAAGAGTCATAATCATTGTATGTGGAGGTAATGAGACACTTTGGGAAGATTTCTCCCCACAACACATGAATTATTATAGGATACTGGTGAATATAGTGAATAGAGCGAGGGTATTCCTAAAGAAGAATCATCCTTGGCACCAATACTTGTACCAAAAATAGAGGAGACTTCCCACATACATATCAACATCATGGGTGATGTAGCGGTAGAAGACCCACCAGAGCATGCAACCTTGAGTTCCCCATTGACAACTAGGAGAGAGCAACTACTTTGAAGAACATAAATCCTTTAGAACTACCTATCTTTTATGGGTTGGTCACTGAGGATCCATATACCATCCTTTTTGAGTTTGATGTGCTATGTAGAATTTATGATTATACCATAGATGCACATAGGCTTAAATTGTTTCTAGAAACACTGAAGGATGTTGCTCTGAGATGGTTTATGGGTTTGGGAAGAGATGCTCCAAATTGGAATACCATGAAGACAAAGTTCCTAGAGAAGTACCAAGATTATTGTAGAGGCATAGACAAAAAGAGGGATGACATCTTTAGGATGTCACAAAAGGAAGATGAATCCTTGGAAGAATATATGCAGAGGTTCTAGTTCTACCTCAAGAAATCTCACCAAAACATACTCTTTGATGAGTCCTTCAAGTTGATATTCTTGAGAGGGAAATTAATGAGGATTTCATGGATGCACTTAACCTCATTGGGGCAAGGGATATCTCACAGGCACCATTTGAAGAAAACTGCAAGTCATGGAGGAACTATTCAATTCCTTTTACCAAAAATATTAGAGACATGACATCTTCCATTAGCAAGTCACCTAATGGAGTCTCTAGAATATAGCTGAGCAATCTTCTGTCAAATATGAAGAAGAATATCATTAACCAATTGGCTACACAATTAGACACCCTCCATGTGAAAAAGAAGCATGAAGAAGCAAAAGCATCCCTTACAAAATATTGTCCACATTGTAGACAAAGAAAGATGAATTGCAAGTGCAAGAAGGTGGCAATTATCTCTGAAGATAAGCAAGGGACATTTGACTTTCATGCATTGGAAGGTGGAGATGGACAAGTATTCTATATATCTCAAAGGAAACCATGGTAGCCAAGACAAAGGTATTCCCCGAGATCCTTTGAATTATAACATGCCATCACTTGGTAAAAATTCAAATTTTCCTACTTGGAACCCTCAATCTTGGACCAATATGCAAAACCAACAATGGTAAATGCCTCAATCCAATTGGAATCAACAATGGTAAAACATGTGGCCACCACAAAATTACCAAGGATCTAACTATAATTCTCAATGGCCACCCCAACAAAACCAATGGAAACCTCAGTGGCAAAGAGGTCATCAATGGAAAAATCAAAACATGAATTATCAACAACCCTTGCAACCATGAAAACAAGCCATTATGCCAAACCCAACAAATCCAACACCACATACACCTAGAGCACCTCAGTTGCTAGCACAACCTGCACCTAACCCTTTTAACAAGCTTGTTCATCAGGTTTATACTAATGAAGCTATTCAATACCCTATTGTATAGTCATAAAATTGTACCCCTTGCAATTTCGGATACATTCTTGTATCCGCTTTAGTGTCGACTCCCCTAGAACTTATGTAGGCTCATTTTAGCCCTTGCATCAACCTTTTTCCCTTCTCAAGATGCTCCATCACCCCTTTTTAGTGGCTACCCTTCGCACATCAGCTTTACATCAAACTTTGGGCTTTTCCCATTCATGTTGTTTTGTAGCATGACGTGTCTAGACACTAGCGTGCTGCATGGATGTCTGTGCACTGCACTAGCGTCCTACGATGTTTCAATGCTCAAACAGCTATCTCCGAGCATGATTTCCACTTGTCCTCACCTTTTTTCGGTGGTAACGGCCCAGGATGCCTTGTAACGGTTGGAGAAGATTCATTTCTCTCCTTAAAAGCAATCTTTTCACTCCATTTGCATCTTCTAACTTCTTCTAGCTCCATTCTTCCAAGTTCTTCCAACTCTCTTATACTTATAGCTTCTCTCTTGCTTCTTGGCTTCTCCCTTTTCCCTCTTCCCACTCTTGCTTTCATAGCCCCATTGCTTGCTACAACAACATTCTCCAAAGCTCTCTTAGCAACACTCTTTGTAGCCTTCTTAGCTCTCACATCTATCTCCTTTTCCTTACACTTGTCAGCATCTTGGGATTCCACATCTCCCTTCCGTTGCATCTCTACATTTTGTGATACGGGTTCCCCTCCTTGAGAAGGTATTGCTTTTATCACCTCTTTTGTGATATGGGTTCTCCTCCTCGAGCAAGCATTGCTTTTATCACTCACACTTGGTGGTGCGGGTTCTACTCCTAAGTGGGTTTTGATTTCACCACACATTTTTTCCATTTCAGTTCTCTCTCTCTCTCTCTCTTTCTATTTGTCTATCAGTGGAGGTGGGAACACCAAAATGGGGGTTTGACTGAGGCAAACCCCTATACAGCCCCAACAATTTCTCCAGATATCATGCATGCTTGTTTTGAAGACATTCACATGCTATAAGTTTCATCACTTGCATGGTTGTAATCATTTCCTTTCTTCTCCTCATCTTTATCATTTCTATTTCACTTTATTTTAGTTTTATTATATTCTACTACTTTATCACATTATGTTAGTTCATAGTAATGTGTTTTCTAGTAGCAATTTAAGTATTTTTGTGACATTATTGCTTTTTGGTCTATACGAGACGCCAGCGCACTGAATTGTCATTTGTATTCTATGTTGTCATCCTTTGGCCAAGAGCTTGTCAGTTTGTCCAAAGAATCTTTATGACCTGCTCTTTTGGATTCTAGAACTCTCACCACTGTTCCTGAGGTAGTTTAGGATAGTTCACCTCGTGAGGCTCTCTAAATGAAGAGAAATCGTGAGTAGTGAATCCCCTTTCTCTACACCTACTTATGGGGTTGAGGTAAGTGATGTCCACCTCAGATCAAGAAAAATGTTGGTTGGGACTTCATCTCCTCAAATCACTGAATTGGCTGATGACGAACTCCCATCAGAGACCTTGGACACACAACCTAAGGAACCTAAGTCAAGTCAGGTTAACCCAACCAATCTAAGTTCAGAGCCTCCATTCCTTGAGAGATTAGTAGTTCAAAGATATCAAACCCAATCTGAAATTGATTTGTTGGGATAACTTAAGGATGTTTGCATCAAAATACCCCTTATCTAGGCCATTAAGGAATTTCATGTTTATACTAAAATAGTGAGAGAGTTATGCATCAAAAAGCCAAGAAGGAAGTGAAAAGAGCCTCAGACCATACATTTCTTAGGACAACTTGCAGACATTATGTTGAGAAATATAACTGTCCCCAAGTATGCAAATCTTGGGAGCCTTGTAGTTGATGCCAAAATAAATGGAACTCACATTAAGAACACCTTAATTGACTTGGAAGTAGCTATTACTTTAATGACTAAAGAGACCATGAAGTTATTATAGTTAATATAACTCATACCTACACCTATTGTTCTATAGTTAGTAGATAGATCCATAGTTAAACCTAAGGGTATCATTGAAGACTTGGTGATAACATTGGATTCATGGGAGTACAATGCAGACTTTATGGTCTTGCAACCTAAACTTAACCTTGCAGTCTATCCCCTCATATTAGGAAGACCTTGGTTGGAAACAACAGAGGCCTTCAGAGGTCATAGGTCTAGGAATATGATCATTTCCAATGGAAATGTGACTAAGAAATTAGTCCTCTATCTACCAACCCAACCACATGCAAACCTAGAACAAACTATTTGGCCTACCTTACATGAGGAAGATCAGTAATCCTTACAAGCCCTAATAACTATTGAACACAACCCCTTGATAGAAAACCAAGATGAAGATGACATGATAGCAAACATCACACAAAAAAATTATGGTAGGGACCCGCATCATCATGATTGTCTAACATGTATGAAGGATCCTCTATAAAATATGATCCCTACCAATTCATCTTAGTTAGTTTCCCAAATTTTCCATTCTTTGTTACCACACCAATGTATTCCAAATATATCAGGACTTGACATTTCCTCTATTCAAATAGTATCCTTGACTTTAGAGATAATGTCGGGTAAAACATTAAATGTTAATAGTCAATTGACTGATATAAAATAGACCTCAC
Organism: Sequoia sempervirens; assembly: GCA_007258455.2. Taxonomy (NCBI): domain Eukaryota; kingdom Viridiplantae; phylum Streptophyta; class Pinopsida; order Cupressales; family Cupressaceae; genus Sequoia; species Sequoia sempervirens. The sequence continues at coordinate 190,319 of VDFB02251990.1, read as the reverse complement.
TGATGAATGTACTACAAGCACATGCAACAACGTTTTCATGGGATTAACATGACATGAAGGGGATAGACCCAATATTATGCATGCATAGGATTTACATCAATGGTGGTTTCAAACTAGTTAGACAACCCTAAAGGATGATGAACCCTATAGCTATGATATAGTTAAATCAAAATTGCAAAAATTGCTTGATGTAGGCTTTATCTATCCCATCTTTGATAGTTAGTGGGTGTCACCCCTAGTAATTGTTCCTAAGAAGTGAGGGAAATGGAGAGTGTGTGTAGAATATCATGAATTAAATGTTACAACTAGGAAGGACCATTTTCCACTTCCTTTCATTGACCAAGTACTTGATTCATTAGCAGGAAAGAAGTATTTTTCCTTTTTGGATGGATTTAGTGGCTATAATCAAATTAAGATAGTCCTAGAATACCAAGCCAAGAAAAATTTCACATGCCCTTGGGGTACATATGCTTATTTTTTGTTGTCATTTGGGCTATGCAATGCACCAGCCACCTTCCAAAGGGTAGTACTAAGTATATTCTCAAATTTTGCACATGATTTCGTGGAGGTTTACATGGGTGATTTCACAACTTATGGGAATACCTATGAAGAAGCATTTGGAAATTTGGAGAAGTTACTAAAGAGGTGTCAATAAAATAACCTATCCCTGAGTCATGAGAAATACTACATGATGATGATTGAGGGTATTATATTATAATATTTTGTGTCAAAATTAAGGAATTCAAGTAGACCCCAACAAAATTCAGGTGATATCAACACTCCCTATCCCTCAAAGACAAAAAGATGTTAGAAGTTTCCAGCATGGCCAAGGAACCTTCTAACATCATTTTGTTTTTGAGGCATAGGGAGTGTTGATATTACCTCAATTTTGTTGGGGTCTACTTGAATTCCTTCATTGGACACAAAATATCCTAATATCATCATGTAACATTTCTCATGACTTAGGGACAGGCTATATTCTTGACATCTCTTTAGTACCATCTCCAAATTGTCAAGTGCTTCATCATAGGTATTCCCATAAGTTGTGAAATATTCCATGGAATCATGTGAAAAAGTCTAAGAATATGCTTAGTACTACCATCTAGAAGGTGGCTTGTGCATTGCATAGCTAAAATGGAAAGACAAAATAAACATATGTATTCCAAGGGCATGTGAAAGTTGTCTTGTTTTGGTCTTCTAGGGCTATCTTAATTTGATTATAGCCACTAAATCCATCCAAAAAGGAAAAGTACTTCTTGCATGCTAATGAATCAAGTACTTAGTCAATGAATGGAAGTGGAAAGTTGTCTTTCCTAGTTGCAACACTCAACTCATGGTAGTATACACACACTTTCCATTTCTTTCCTTTATTAGGTACAATCACTAGTGGAGACACCTACTAACTGTCAAAGATGGGATAGATAAATCTTGCATCCAATAGTTTTTATAATTCTGATTTGACTATGTCTTAAACTGTAGGGTTCATTCTCCTTTGGAGTTGTCTAATCGGTTTGAAACCATCATTGATGCAAAAACCTATGCATGCACAAGGCTAGGTCTATCCCCTTCATATCATACTAATCCCATATAAAGGCTACTGCATGCGTCTTCAACACAGTCAATGGGGACGTTTGTTGTGCAACAGTCAATTGACTATTTATGTTCAATGTTTTGCTTGACATAATCTCTAAAGTCAAGGATGATGTTTAAACAAATCAAATGTCAAATCTTTCAATGTTTGGGATACAATGATGTGGTAACAAAGTATGGAAAATTTGGGAAACTAACTCAGATGAATTGGTAGGGATTATATTCTATAGAGGATCTCGTAGACATGTTAGAAAATCATGTTGTTGTGGGTCCCTGCCATAGTTGTTCTGCATGATGTTGGCAATTAGTTCATCTTCATCTTGGTTTTCTAACAAGGGTCTACGTTCAATAGTCATCAAATTTTGCAAGGAGTAATGATCTTCCACATCTAGGGCTAGCCGAATAGTTTGTTCTAGGTTTGCATATGGTTGGATTGGCAGATAACTGAATAATAGTAATTTCTTAGTCACATTTCCATTGGAAATGATCATATTTCCAGATTTGCAACCTATGAAGGAATCTATTTTTGTCAACCAAGGTCTCCCTAAGATGAGGGAATATCCTACAAGATTAGATTTAGGTTGCAATACCATAAAGTCTACAGGGTACTCCCATGAATATAATGTTATTACCAAGTCTTCAGTGATTCCCTTAGCTTTAACTGTGGACCTATTTGCTAACTGTAGCATAATAGTTGTAGTTCTAAGCTCCATTAACTGTAATAATTTCATGGTTTCTTTAGTCATTACATTAATGGTTGCTCCTAAATTAATTAAGGTATTCTTAATGAGAGTGTCATTTATTTTGACATCCACTATAGGGCTCCTAGGATCTGCATACTTGGGCATAGTTATGTTTCTCAACATAATACCTAAAAGTTGTCCTAAGACATATACAGTCTAAGCGTCCTTTCGCTTCCTGCTTGGCTTTTTGAGGCATATCTCTCTCACTATTTTAGTATAAATAGGCACTTCCTTAATAGCCTAGATGAGGGGCATTTTGATGCTAACATATTTGAGCTATCCTAACAAATTAGTTTCATCTTTTGATTGATGTTTTTGGACTATTAATTGCTCATGGAATAGAGGATCTGGACTCATGGTTGTTGGATTGGCCTAATTTGAGTTAGGTTCCTTAGAGTTTTTATCCATGGGCTCAGCTAGGAGTTCCTCATCAACCAATTCAGTGATATGAGGAGATGAAGGCCCAACTAACATCTTCCTTGATTTGAGGTGTTCATCACTCACCTCAACCCCATAGTTGGGGTATCGCATGGTGTCATTACCATAAGCTTGTCACACATGCTTATTATTTGGGTTAGGTGCAAGTTGTGCTGGAAATTGAGGTGCTCTTAGTGGATTTGGTGCACCTGTTGAAGGGTTTGGCATTATGGCTTGGTGTCGTGGCTATTGATGGGAGATATAAAATACTTTCATTTAAGGCTTTTTATGTTTAAAAAGACTTGTTTTTATTGTTAATTGACATGACTAGCAGTAGACAATAGATTAACATATTTTCTTATTTTACTTTATGTTTAACTAAATTAGCGAATATTTTGGAAGTAATAGCTTATGTTAAATGTGTTGCTTTATGATGACTTTGGATGAGATGATTATGCTGCATTAATCTTTATTACCATGATTGTTGTCCTTTTCATAAAGGGTTTTTAACAGGGTATCTTAAAGATTGATGAGATGGTTAAACTCTATCTAATCACGAGGAATGACTACGCCATAGATAGGCCCTACAGGATGATGAGTCACTCAAAGTCTGAATCGACTTCTTCATAGTCGGTTGAGGAAATTTTACTTTCAGCGCCAATCTAGCGTAGTTCTGGCATAGTCCTCCTTAGTCAACTTCAGTTCAATTTTTAATTTCATTTTGTAATTTGTAGTTGGTCGCCTTAAGTTTTGGAAGTTAACGCCATGTTAGAAGCTAATAAGGATATTTTATAAATATCCACATTTCGGTCTTAGATAGGAGTTAGATAATTTTCAATTAGAACTTTTGTAATCACAAGCAATACGTTCTTCTGTGTTCTACTTTTGATCAATGAGAAAGGAAGCAGGAAGCTAATTAATTCACTGTGTTGAAAGATCTTACCTAAGGAAGAGCAGGGCCTACTCAACCTTTGGAACAATCTTATGGTATTTTTGTTAAGTGTTGTTATTTTCTGATTCATTAATATTAAATTTGTAGTAGAAACTAATTTTGAATTGTTCAATCGTTAAAATCATCTTCTATCTTGGTAAATGTTAAAATCGGATAATCACTTTTGTTTACAATTACGTTTCAAAGTTTCAGTTTATTATGGTTAAGATTGAATTGTTAGAATGGTTAGATTTGTTTATTAGAAATGTTGAATTGAACCATTGGAATGGTTAAACAAGTTTCTTTTATAAATTAGGTTTAGATGTCGTTCGAATCGGTTAGAATTAATGTTTGTTTGTTAAGGTTCATTAAAACAATGTTAGGAATTTATGGAAACATGGAGTTGAAGTCTGTTAAGAATCTGTTCATGGAGATTATTCTTTATGCTTTTTAGAATAATCATCATTTTCCTACAATTCATTCATGCTCTTAAATTAGCATTTACTTTCCAGCAATTAGGTTATGGATTTCTTTTAAAGCAAAATAGAATTAATTTGGAATTTTGTGTTTTAGATTAGGGATTAAAGTAATCATTAATTGTCTCCATGAATTGGTCTAAATCAAAGTCAATAAAGTCAGAATTAAGTCAGCAGGATTTCAAATTAGAAGTTGAAGTAGATTTAAATCTTAGGAATCAGTCGCTACAGTTGAGCTCCTGAAAGCTCCTGAAGGCTCTTGAAGTAGGAAAAACGATACCTGAAGTCGTTTACAGTGCAAACCCCCCCAAAAGAATCTGTGACAACTATCCTTATCGCATATTGCTTCGAGACACACCCAGTTCGATAAAAGACTTAATTAAATGATTCAAGTTGTGACATCAACGACCTTGCCCATCAACTACAAAGGCTATTGTAGCTACTGATAATTGGGATTTTGATTTTGCCACTATTGACCTCTTTTCCATTGAGGTTTCCATTAATTTTGTTGGGGTGACCACTAAGAACTATAATTAGGTACTTGATAATTCTGAGGTGGCCACACGTTTTGTTTTTTTTATTATTTTGATTGGATTGAGGCATTGGCTATTATTGGTTTTACATATTGGTCCAAAATTGAGGGTTCCAACTAGGAAAATTAGTATTTGAAGTACCCTAAATCTTCATGTAAGACCAACTTCAAATACTTATTAGAAAGGTTAGTCTAAAACACACAAATCTGCAAATACCTCCATGAAATAAAATATCTATGCTAAAGAAATGCCACAAGTAACAAAAACAACATCAAGAATACATTTCAAAAGCAAGATAATCACCTATTCCATGTTGGATTGGTGTCACATGTGCTAGTGACCCTTTCCCAACCCTTGATCAATAGCTAAATGATGATGTATTGCAATGGAGATGATGGAGTGAAATGGACAAGATCAAATCTCAAATGAAGAGAGTAACCTTGCATAAAATTGTGGATCCCTGAATGAGGATGAAGGCCTTATTTTATAGATTTTCTTGATGAGAAATTGGCCAAGATGGTGAATGTGGGACTAAAGATCCTCCAATGAGAAGATGACACTTGTCAAATGGTGAGTGGTCAATGGTTGTGCAAGATTAGGGAAATGTGCCCATGAGAGGGAGAATTTGAATTCAAATTTGAGAGTAAATGCTAAGTGGGGGACAAGAAAATGAGCAATAAATGCACTATTGGAGGGACAAATCAACTTGCCTTTGAATTCAAAATTGAGGGAATATTCCCCATAAATGCCATGTTGATGGAAAATCTTGGATTTAATAAATCAATAAATTGATTTATATGTGCAAGTGGCTAGATCTAGATAATGCAAGTGGGATGGGATTAACATTTAATTAGGGTTAGATTAAATAGATGATGATTATTTTGATTTAATGCTGATTAGGTGAGTTGACCTTTAGGATTTAAATATTTGATTTATTTAAATCAGAAAAGGATGAAATATGGATTTAATTAAATAAATGTTTGATCTATTTAATTAAAGTGATTATGTTTGATTTATTAAAAGGCTGATGATAATGTTTATTTGATAAATGACCTTAGGAAATGAGATTATTTAATGAATGGATGAAAGTGATGAATGGGCCTAATGTGAGACCTAATTTGACTGAATCTGATCGAATGCATAATGTTAATTTTGCATGTTTACAGTATTGTTACCAAGAAATTACATGTTATAACTCAAAGGATCTTGGGCCATACCTTGTCTTAGCTACCATGGTTTGCGTTGAGCTATAGAGAATGCTTGACCATCTTCACCTTCCAATGCATGAAATTTAGATGTCCCTGGCTTATGTTCAAAGATACTTGCCACCTTCTTACACTTGCAATTAGTATTTCTCTGTCTACAATGTCGGTAATATTCTGTAAGGGATACTTCTACCTCATCTTGCTTTTTCTTGATGTGAAGGGTATCTAATTGTGTATCCAAGTGACTTATGATATCTTCCTTCATGTTTGATAGAAGATTGCTTAGCTCCACATTTGAGACTCCTATGGTTGATTTGTTGATGGAAGATTCCCTATCTCCTCAAACCCCCTTGGTGAAAGACCTTGAATAGTTTGTACATGCTTTACAGATTTCCTTAAATGGTTCTTGTGAGATGTCTCCTACCCCAATGAGATTAAGTGTATACATGCAATCCTCATTAACTCCTCTCAAGAATATCAACTTTAGGGATTCATCAAAGAGTCTTTTTTGGTGAGATTTCTTAATGCAGAACTGAAACATCTCTACATAGTCTTCCAAGGATTCATCTTTCTTTTGTGACACCTAAAGATGTCATCCCTCTTTCTATCTATGCCTCAGTAGTAATCCTAGTATTTTTTGAATAATTTTTCCTTCGTTGTGTTCCAATTGGGAACATTTCTTCCTAACCCTATGAACCATCTTAGAGCAACATCCTTCAGTGTTTTTGGAAGCAATTTAAGCCTATGTGCATCTATGGTATAGTCATAACTCCTACATAGCACATCAAACTCAAAAAGGAAGGTGTTTGGATCCTCCGTGACCAACCCATAGAAGAAAGGTAGTGCTAAAGGAGGTATGTTCTTCAAAGTAGTTGCTCTCTCCTAGTTGGAAATGGAGAACTCAAACGTAACATGCTATGATGGATCTTCAACTGATGCATAGCCATGATGTTGATGTGTGTGTGGGAAGTCTCCTTTGTTTATGGTGTAGGTATTGGTGTCAGGGATGATTCTTCTTTAATAATACCCTCACTCTATTCATTGTGTTCACCAATATCTTGCAATGCTTCATGTGCTGAAGGGAGAAATCTTCCCTGGTTGTCTCCACATATAATGATTATGAATATTTATATCAATGGTTCTTACACATTGTTAGTAAAGTGTGTTTGTGTTGATGGCTAAAACCTTATTTACCCCGATGCTAAAAACAAAAACAAAAAACTATGAAAGCTTGAAAATACACAATAAAATACTAAATGTAGCACCATCCCCAACAAGGACACCAAAAATGTAAGGCCTTTCTAATGTATGATTAACTTGGTGATTGCAAGTAGACACACAATTCAAATGATGGGTTCCTAACTAAACAGTTCACCAAACCTTCACAAAAGGTTGCATTTAATTATCAACCAGGGCTCGTAATATTTTATAGTGCTAGCACTATATGTGCACCCAAGGATCCTAACTACACCCTATATCAATGGAAGATAGGTGATCACATATGTATTGAAAATGATAAAAGCTTGGAAAAGGAAATAAATCATAAAATTGCAAAATAGGGGAATTAACATAAATATGTTGCTTATGCTACGACTACTTACTGCTCAATATTGTAACTGCCAACTATTGAATCTAAACTTGCAACTAACTAATACTTCTAACTTCTTCGGAGAATAGCTCAATGCAATTTTACAAGATGCAATTCATGCTACAAATATCATTCATGAAATTTATATGCATATAATTGAAAACTTATCTTAAATGGATTCAATAATGTAACGTCTAATCTAGTAATAGAAAATAAAGTGGGTTGGTAGTACCTTGAGTGGCCCTTGCTCAAGTTGTTTCACCCACAAAAGATATCAAATATGCACTACTTGATCAAAAAATCATGACAGTAAACTAAACTCCTTTATAGCATGAAAATTGGACTTCTTACAACTTGACAAGAATCTCTAAGGATTTCTCATTCAACAGTACATATCTATTACGACTTGATAACAAAAAATTGACAGCAATTAGCTATTAACTGGTAAAAACAATCATACTACTAGATTTGCTCCTCAACCACAAAACCCAATATATAAGTTCAGGAGGAGTCTTATTCGTCCTAGGACTAAAAACAAAACATTAATGCATACATCCACTCTCTCTCAAGGATAGGGAGAGGGCTAGTATTTGAAATAAAAAAAAAAACTAGGATTTTGCCCCTAATGATTAACTGCCATGACAAGGACATGTTTCACAAAAACTGTCATGTCATGGGTCAATTCTATTTACAACATACTTCTTCTAGTTTCCTTATTGGATAAAAGTGTAATTATGATGACTCATGGCTGATCATTCAATAGCCACCTTTGCTTTCCTCTAGAATTGTTGCGCTTCAATCATTCTAGCTTCTCCCTTGTAACCTTCCACAGTCCTTTGTTGCGTGTTGTAAATCCAATTGTTGCGGGCTACAGTATTCTTGGCTGAAAGATGTTAGTTTTGCTACCAAGACATTCACATTATTAACAATCACAATTAATCATAAAATCATACTAAATCTTATGAACATTCATACATCCACACAAGCATATATCAATATATATATATATATATATATATATATATTCATATTTCTACATATTTAGGTCTATCAAAGTGCATAAAAAGGCACATGAAAGATGTATGAAGTATTGGAAATTTTTGTGAAACTTATCAAATGAAATGATCAAAGCATAAACCGATGAAAGAAAAACTAGCCATTATCTAGACCCATCAACAGGTATGTTAAAAAAGTTTTAAAATTAACTTTTTAATGGAACATATTTAAAGGTTTGATTAAAAATAAAATAATATAGATGGAGTAGTTCACTAATTAGATGTACATATTCATCTTAGGTAAAGGATTGAAACTAAGAAAAGAGGTATGAGAAGGTTTCAAAAGGAGTAAGTTCTAGAAACAAGACTTGCAAAATCCTTAATTTTTTAATATGGGATTATTGTTTAGATTATAATTTACTTGTGAGGGCACAATTTGAGGGTTAAAAATATATCTAAAAATGAGATCTAGATATTTAGGGCCCATGGAAAACATAAGATATAAGGAATATAGCTTGAAATAAGGGTAAGGTAGAAAACTAGTAGAAAGGAATGATTAGTTAATTTAGTCGAAGAGAATTTGGCCAAGACACAGTCATGATAGATTTAGCTCAATAACATTTAGGGTTTAGGGTTTAGGATTTAGGATTTAGGGTTTAGGACCTCTAGGATTTAGGGTTTCTAGGGTAAATAGGGTTTAGGGTATTAGTTATAGTAGTAGGGAAACATGGTGGCTTTAGTAGAGGCCTTAGGAATGCTAATGGGATCCACAACAAAAATAAATGAATATTAAACATACTTGAATTGAAAAAATTATTGCAATTGAGAATAATTTGATCTTATTGATCCCAATCTTATCTAGAAGATGATTTAATTGAATTTTTTTACATGATTTATAAAATACATACCTTCTCTTTGATTGTAATATCTTCGCATCCTTTCTTCACATAATTTTTGTTCCTTTTCTGTTGAATATGATCATACAATCTTATTTTTCTTTGACCTTTTTATTTCCCATCTCCTTCGCAAATTTTGATCTTGATAATTCCTTTGCCAATATTTTTTATCATCTAATGTCTCCCAAAATTGTAAATATAAAATTTTCAATTCCACGTTCCAAATATAAATCACTTGCAAAAATTATGAACAAAAAGTGAATTTTTCTTTATTTTTTGATATTAAAAACACAAAAGTTGACCTCATATATATACAATTTGCATAAACATTTAATTGCAAAAATTCAACTAAAAATAGCCTTTGTTTGAAGATTGACTGGTAATTTTTTTAATATTGTAGTGTAGTAAATTGTTTACCTTTATAATTTCACACTATGTTTGCATCCCCTTAATTAATTGGACTTAATTAGCTCCTAATTGACCAAATTATACATTCCAAAACCTTATTATTCCTATTTTCTGAAAGGGGAATCTATATTAAACAATTTCTAACATTAATTAAAACACCTTGGAAATCGAGTGTCCTAGACTTAGTTCCTAGGACCCATTCGCCCAGGGGAAAATGGGTCCCGTTTAAGTCCTAGCACCCCAATTTTTAGTATGTTTTTGATGAAATTTTAATGATTCAAATTCAAGTTTCAAATGTTGGCTTTTGGAATCTAATTTTTCACGAAATTAGATAAACACCTATAAACACATAGTTATTTTATCATTTAAAATCTAAGACTTTTGAAGGAACAAATATTATCGTCAAGAGCATTGAAGAGAATATTTATCAATCATCTACAATAGCAATCAAGATCTTATCATCATATCAAAGTTCAAGCATGTTCATGTTCATGTTTTGGAGCTAACATTGTGATGTAGGTTTCAATCAATCAAGCCAATTCATGCAAGATCCAAGCCTTAGAGTGATGTGTTTGACTTTAGTCCTCTAAGGGCAGCCATTAAGGGTTTGGTGAGTTGTAACAAGCAAGTGTCCATTCATCAATTCCTTCATTTCATCATTATTTCATTATCTAGGTTTAATTACCTAACTTGGGGTTTGACCAAGGAAAACCCCCATTCACCCAAAAATAAACATTTTTATTCTCTCCTTGTATGTGCATATTTACAGGTGAAAAAGGACTGAAAATTGATCAAAGAAGTAATCTTGCAAAGTTGTCATTATTATTGTCAAGCTATGGAAACTCACCTACAGGTTTTATTTTCAGCTTTTCGACAATCAAACCTAGATGAATCAAAAGCTTGGATCTAGGATATGAGGATTGAAAAAATTATTTTTGAACCCCTGCACTAGGACCCATTTTCCCTAGGGAAAACCAATCCTACTATAAACCCCAAAACCTACTTTTTATCACATGTGCACACCAATTTTCCCTTCTCAAATTTGCCTGAAAATTGTCTTTTTTGTTTTTGTTATCATAGAATTTTTCATTTTAAATATTAGGTCATATAATTTAGTTAGTTAATGCACTTTAAATCATCTCCCAATATTACAAATCAGTCATTTCTATCATAAGAAAATAACATATCCTAAAATAGGGTTGGCTCACCTCAATGTTGAAACTCAACCCTACCCCTTTGAGATCTCTTTTTCTAATGAAATTAGGGAAAGTGTAGGTGTTCTTAAACCTTTAGACCATTCCATATTGAACGCACCATACCATTTTTCTCTATGTTTCAAATATAATCTTATTGGCAAACCTTCATTCAAAGGTCTTTTGTCACGAATAATTAATACTATTTTGGTCACCCTAAAATATCTTCATTTGTAATAAAATGAAAGAGGAAAATCGAGATTGCTCTCAAATAAAAATACTATCAATCACATTCAACTAAAACTATCACATAAAATTGGCATTATAAATCCATTATTCCCGTTCAAAACTATTCACGGGAATATAACTACTTGAACTAAATTTATTTATTAAATTAACAAAAGTTTGTTAATTTATTTATTTAACTATTAACTTTTTTATGTCATGTACTAAATTCTAACACCCCCCCTTAGTACTGACATAGAGGTAAACTAAAAATTAGTACACATATTCTTCATGGAAATTCTTCATCAAGGAACCCTAAACAACATGCTCTTTTCAAAATGCCTGGAATAAGCAATATATATAATTTTGGAAATGCACTTTTGACTTGAACAACAGGTCAATACTTGCTATATATCTGAGTCACCAACAAAGCCATATAGTTGATATTTTATTTTCCTTAGCAACTTTCCTATAAGATTCCTCGATGTAGGATAAAATCTATGCACTTGGAAAACATAGGTATCAAACATTGGATTCAAGCTTTCGGTTATGTACTACTTCCCTTTGAAATAAAAAATGTTGAACTTTTTAATAAGGACACATTTCTTTTGTGATAGTGCACATTGATTAAAGTGGTCTACGTCATCGTTTTCAAACAAATCTCCACATATAATCTAGCATGCTTTCTCATTAGGACGATTATTACAGATTTTGATGCAAGCAACATTTGTTGCACATGCTGGGTTTGCAATGTGGTGAACCAATTCCTCTCTTATTTGCTCCATAGATGATATCAATCTCTGCCAATGAAAGTCTCGAATAACAAATTCAAGGAATATGCATTCTGGAAAATCTACTTCTTCTGCCAATCAACAGTAATGGTTTAGATTATTCATTAATCATTCAACAACCATATGGAAAGTCCAATCTCCGCCAGTTACAACTTCCCGATTGAATGTAAGAATATTATCATCATTTCTTTGAATATCTCCCCAATATTTCTTCAACGACACTTAGCAAGAGTATTTGAAAAATGATCGAGATAATATGTGATTATGAACAATGATCACTACCATTGATTCAGTCTAGTTTCATATACCATATGATCATTCAATGATGATTGGGCCTCCAAGATAATTAACAATTACCAAACTTCTCCAAAACCATTCGATGGATGCACAAACCCTAATCCAAGGCTCCCACTTTGACGCTAGTAAACACCTACTATGTGCAGATTTCTCTTCAATCGCCTACGCTCAAAACTTTTAGACATATATATATATATATATATAATTATTATTATTATTTTGAATATGAACATGAATAGAATGGAGGGAAAACAATGGAAGGAGTGACCAAGATGGAAGGAAAGAAGAAATGCAAATGAGTGATGAATGTCACATATTTACACATGGTCCGCACTACTCCTCTGCTGACAAAATGTAAGAATGGAAGAAAAAAATAATAGTTGCATGTGGTCCTCACTGCAGTACATTGTAAACACCGCTTTGGATGAAAATAAACGAATGGAGGGAAATCAAGGAGAGGTCCAAGAAGAAACCTACTCTAATACCATAATGAAATGAAAGAGGAAAACCAAGATTGCTCTTGAATCAAAATATTGTCAATCACATTTAACTAAAAACTATTACATAGAATTGGAATTATAAAGCCATTATTCTCATTCAAAACTATTCACAGGAATATAACTACCCGAACTAAATTTATTTATTAAATTAACAATAGTTTGTTAATTTATTTATTTAACTATTAACTATTTTATGTCATGTACTAAATTCTAACAATTTAAAAGTACCTTCGAACAAAGGAAATATCTTCAATTGAAGATCTTCAAATGAATGACCTTAGCTAGACACTTTTAGTGTTTGCCTCAAAATTTCCTTCAAATTTATAGTTTGAAACATCAAGTTGGACCTTCAAATGTAATTAACTTGACAAGATAATTTGCAATATCGTAGTCCTCAAAATGAGCTTTCCAACAAGTATAATGTTAGTATATTTTTATTTTATTATGTATTCATTTTCTAATTTTTACTTAACATTAGTTTTCATTGAACATTGGTTTTCATTGAACATCAAGTTATTTGTTCTACACGTGGAAAATTTGTGAAATACTAAAAAAAATTCCAAAAAATATATGTGCACTAGATATTGATGTCCTTGTTTCCACAAAAAAAAAATGATATATATGAAACAAGTTATGCATTACGACATACACCTATATCCAAATTATAATTATCCTAACTTCAAAAATTAATTAAAAAATATGCAACAAAAATTATGAAAAAATATCCATGCACTAATTATTGATGTTACAAATCTATATTTTAAAAATTAAAATTCTATCCTTTCTAGAAAAAAGTTATGCAGTACGACATAAATATTACTTTAAAAAAATATTGTTTACTATAAAAACAAGTTACTAAAAGTTATGTAAAAAAATCACAATTTATTTAAATATATATATATATATATATATATAGAATCTATACACAAATTGCCACAAATCACTAGTTCACATTATCTTCAAATTCTTAATGGATTAGTTGTTATAGGTCTTAGAAAGTGAAGATTTAGTTAGAAATGTTGATTTCAGTGTCCTACTTTGGCCAAAAAGTTGGACTCATTATTGTGGAATTACCCCTTTACAACTATGAAGAGGGTCCAAAAATTAATAAAAAATGGATAAGAAAAAATCTAAAATAAAAGTAGATTATGCATGATTCCTCTTGTAGTTTCCTTTTGATTACTAAGGGGTAAAGTATCAAATTTAATTTGCATCGCATCATTTCTTCTAATGATTGCATCTATGGTGGAAGGATGAAAATAAAGAGTAATGGTGGGAATAATAGCAAAAGTGACCTAATATGAGAGATAATAGGTGGAGCATAGGTTAATTGTGGTTGGAGGTTGAAGGTGGAATACCACTAATGAAAGTTGGAACAATAGTACTTATTTGAATGAGAGAAGTAGACATAGTGAGAGGGTGTATGGTAGGTACAAAATGAGAAGTGGGTATAACTAGAGGATTGATGTTGGGAGCTATGAAACATAGGTAAGAAGTGGAAGGAATAGAAGAAATTGGTGGCATACCTAAAGTAGGAGAATATGTGGAAGGAGGCACAATAAATGAAGAAACTTTTAAAGGAGACACCATGTAAGGAACTTGATAATCTCATCCTTTGATCTATACCCCCTCCATACATTCATCCCACAATACATATTTATTAACAAGTTATGAAGAACAAAAATCAAATTTGAATGATTTGCATAATTATTAAATTAACAAGATTCATTGTAAATATTTGTGTAGTAAGTTTCATATCTTGCCTATCCATATGTGTAATATGTCCATCATGATTAAAATTTCCTTCCTACTTAAAATTAGTAGTATTTAGATTCTCAATCATAGATTCCTCACCTTGATTCAATGCCATCACAGGGTTGAGCCTAGTGTTTCTTCTTGGTGGAAAATGAATGAATAGTTGACACCTTAGTATGGGAGCAAAAGGTAAAGCAACTAAAAGGAAATTTAAACTCATAAACATTTTCAATTTGATATGAAATAAAAAACTCAAGTCTTGAAACAAAAATAAAAAAAATACAATCCCTAAGGCCAAAGATTAGGTGGTGTAGGAAATGTCATATTTACCAATTTATTAAGTGTTAAGAATACCCTACAATTAATATCTAAGATAATTAATTAATTATGACAACCAACATCATAATTAAGGTCTAGATGAAATACTTGAGTCTAAACAATCATTGGAATATATAACAAAATTGATAAAGTGTCTAGATGCTCTTAGGAATGTGTGTAATGAAGAATATTATATTTTAATGCACACTCTTTGATATAAATTCAAAATTATGCTATCATATTTGTAATAGTGAGGTTATGATGGATCAATAAATGAATTGTGATTCATTAAGGGTAAAAGTCACATTAACAATCTTGATCCTCCCATTCATGATCTTGAACCTTTATGTGGTCTTGATCTTATGATCATGGCCATGAACTATGTGTTTTTATTGCTTAGAAATTTGTTTTCTTGTGTATATATAGACTAGGTGGCAATTAAAAGAATTAATAGGGATTGCTATAAAGCAAGGGAATCCATGACTCGATTTCATTACAATTAGGAAATATATATCAATTTAATGACATTTGAATGAAATTGAAGACATGTCACACAAAATGCACCTATGCATATGTCTTTATGTATGCAAACATTGATGAAATGCTCTTTTTGATTGAATAATACACTCTTTGATTTCATATGGATGGATACTTTCAATGGTTTAAACCTCTATCCTTTTATATAACACTCTATAATTCAAATTTAAATATTTTATGTGTGATTTGACAACGAATGACTAGTTGGGATTAGCCACATGATATTTTTATGTACTATGTAAACATTATGTCTCTTAGTTGATATCAAGTTAGCCTAGCCCCATAATTAATTTTAAATTTAGAATGTGGGGATCAAGACTACCCTAACAACCCTCATTCTAACCAATTGGCTTCAACTTGAGAATATGAATAATGAGATAAAAATTTGGGTTTGGACCGTTGGGGAATAGGGACTTAGATTGAGGTAAAATGCCAATTCTTGCATAAAATACATAAATCAAATACTAAATTATTATATAAGAGACAATAGTTAAAGTGAGTAGAAAGCAAGTCGAAGAAAAGAGCTAGGTGAGAACATTTGACCTGTACAATAGTAAACATCTTGACTGTGGTCACATGAATAAAGAATACTTAAAATTTCTCAATAAACGTTATAGAGATAAATTAGGAGCTTTTTTTTTGGGTAAGCTTTACCATTTTTTGATGGGGTGGTAAATCCCCATTATCGATTAATGTTGCCTAATTTTTTATTATTTGACTCTGCCAACGTGTCCGTATGACAAGTCCCTGTACGCTTTGCTTGGTTGATGAAAAACAAGTGTATTGTTTAGATGTGAAGTTTTGCATGCTCGCCATTAGTTTACAATTCCTTAGCTTTGTAACAGCTCAAAAATTAATGTGAGATTATTTCTTACTATTTAATGATTATCATCTTGCATTAGA
This sequence comes from Sequoia sempervirens, assembly GCA_007258455.2. NCBI lineage: Eukaryota > Viridiplantae > Streptophyta > Pinopsida > Cupressales > Cupressaceae > Sequoia > Sequoia sempervirens. Next base: position 174,018 of record VDFB02251990.1, on the reverse strand, counting down.
CTCTTATGTGAGGTCGTAAGTAGATTCAATCATGGGATTCACTTGTAAAGACCATAATTTCTCATGTTTGTTGCAATTCCTTTAGTATGGCTCTAGATTATTGTATGATCAAGAACCTAGATTTTTTTGCAACTATGGAGACCCCAATATTGCTTAGTAGAGATTGGAGCCAGTTATCTTTTCTGGGTTGTATCACTGAGTAACAGTTGAAAATGGTGCTTAACGAAAGGGGTCTTCTTACCATGAAGGCCATTTGACTTATTCTAGGTGAGAAGTTCCTTCATTTAGAGGAACATTACCGTGTAAATTATAATATATCGACTTGTTATGTTGCCTCTCTTTTGGATCTCTAGGTCCCCCAAGACATTGTGGGAAATATGGCACAAAGATTTTTCTATTTACATTTGTTGGGAGATTTGGAGAGGGTTTTGAATGCAACCCAACTCGGCATTGGGATTCCAAGGCCACGAGATTTAGAATTACCCCCTAGTGTGCCCTTGCTTCCTTTCCCATTGAAAATTAGGATCTTTTTACAATCAAAGGGTTTTAATGGTAAAAAATATTTAAGAATTTATAGGAAGTTAATGTTCCCATAATTTATTTAAAAGCTACAATAATTATGTTTAGTTATGATCTATAGTGACAAAGGTAGGGCATAAATCATCTTGTCATGAATTTATACATAAAAACTATAATATATATGACATTCATTTAAAATAAACTAAGTCTATAATATAATTATTAGGTAAATAAAATAACCCTTAGATAAATAAATAAATCTTAAATAGTTGTAAATTAAAACAAAATAACTCTTAAGTAAATAAAACTAACTCTTTAAGCAATGCAAATCAAATCAAATCAAATAATTCTTGCTTGATAAGGGGTGAACACATAGGCAATCATTAGGAATAATAGTAGATTTGGGCGACAAATGTGATGGGACATATTTAAGTTGGTGAGGTATGAAGATAACATACAAGACTATCCACTACAACTAGTGTAGGTGCTCACCTTTGTTGTAAGTTGGGCACTTGCATTAATGATTGTGGCATGGCCTATAAAATGTGATGTATTTTCTCCATCATTGTGTTGCTTGTAGTTGGTTTGGAGAAATTGGTTAGTTCCATGAAGATTGAAAAGGGAAAGGGTAAAATGTTAGAGGTTAAGAAGAAGTGCAGTTTAGTGGAAAAAAAAAGAGGAAGGAGAGAGAATGTAGGGAGGGTATGTTGAATAATTTCTCTAATTTTTTGTATAGGGAAATTCAAAACCTTGATTTAAGTCACAATATTGTTATGATGTTGATTTTTTTGATAAAGTAAGTAGCATTTTTAGGATGATGTACCCTTCACAAAGAGCCACAAGGGCCAATAAAATCCAAGATCAAAAAATCATATAACAAAACACTAAGCCAAAAAATAGAAACACGGACTGACCGCACACGGACAAACAACAAACCAGCAGCAGACTTGCTAGCATCCTCCCAGCTCTTGAAAAAAAGATGAACCACATCATCTCTGACCCACTCCTAATGGTCTTCAGTCTTCTTCATCTTCATCTCGTCCTTCATGATCACCAACAGGGTACTAGTGATGCAGTGCACCAACTTGACCGTGAAGCGAGTCAACCCATAGAATTTTTTGTCCAGTTTTTCCATTCTTTCTTTCAACACAAAGAGCTCCTCATCGCCTCCCACAGTGTAATCGAGATCATTCTGCTCAATATCCAAAGGTTTTGAAGAGTGAGAGGCCAAAACCCCCTTCTAAGCTTTTCCCTTGTCAGGAATGGAGCAAGGACCTCTGGCCTTCTCTCCCTCCTCACCTTCTGACACCTCTTCAACCCTGCTATCAGTGTTGTCAAACAACTCCTCTTCAGTGTCTAAATCTTTAACCTGCACTTTTTTCCTGTTCTTAGCCAACCTGCTAGAGCGCCAAATGATAGCATCACAACCAATTACCACAGTTTCTGCAACCATCGTATCACTTAACGAGTCCTTGCTCACAACATTCTTTCCTTTGCTCAGAGGCTCCTTCTCCTCTTTGCCTTTCTTTTTCAAGGCGGGCTTACTGGGAGTCTTCGCAGGGGTAGACTTGAGGACACATAGGCTAGACGTCGCACTAGTTTGGGCATTTCCCTCATTCCCCTTAAGCTTTTTAGCAGCGGGTTTAGGTTTTTGAGGGTCAGCAGGGATCGGGTGATTTTTCCTGACAAGGCCTTTAGATTCGACCGAAGATAAGTTGGTCACAGTGGGAGGCTCAATTTCTTCAATGCGGATGGCCAAAATGGGTTTAGGCGGGCACAAAGCCAAATGGAAGTGGTAGAGTCTTAGGATAAGACCCTGGTGGAGCGGCAGGGAAGTAGGTTCATTAGGATTTAGAGCAGTAGACTCAACACATTTCTCAATAGAATTTTTGAGGTCCATAAGCAAGTAAATAGGAAAACTTAATAAAACTTTATGCTTGAGGTGATTCAACAGAGAGAAATGGTAGAAGTAATAGGTATTTTACCTACCTTCCAACGTGACATATTTCATCAAGGAAAGACACACTTGGTTCAACGGCTAAGGGAGAGCCTTCCATTCAAACCCCCACTGGTTGCACACTGGCATCTCATTCCCCACAAATAAAATGTTCATACTATCATTGTCCTAGGTCTTAGAATGTTTTGGATGCCTTATACTAGTACTCTGGAGACCTGTTGCCTGCGCTATCACTTCCTTGTCCACAGTAAAGGAGATGCCACCCAAAGTCACATTATGATCCTTCCAAGAGTTGAAGAACTAAGTAGAAAGATTAGGGTCATGACCCACAAGTCTCTCCATCAGAGGAGCAAGGCCACCTTTGACACAAACGTGCCAGGCGAGTGGATCCTTGCGAAATTCACTGCAATTATTTGGCTTCATCCGCACCCTATCACCTACCATGATTCTTCTCTACTTAGAGTATAACTAGGAACCCTAAAAAAATAGAAGGTTAGAGATAATAGAAAGGTGAAAAATCACCTGCACATCAAGGAATTTAAGTAGTAAATTGTAGTCTTTGGAAATCAAGCCTAAGGACAGGTCACACACAAGAGTTAATAATTTTCCAAAATCAATCTTAGCAGAAGCATTAATAAGGATCTCTTCACACAAATGGATAAGAAAATGGGACATGAAAGGTAGGGAAGGATTTCCTTCCACATAGAAGAAACACAAAATTCTAGGCAAGATAGCTGTGAGGCCAGAGTTAGAAACATCTAAGTTGATAGCTTTTAGAGGCGGGTCGAATTTAGCTATATCACTAATAGAAGCTATAAGGCGCAAAACTAAAATAATAGATAAAAAAAGCCAAAAAGGAGCTTTATCTCATAATTACAAGTCACATAAAAATCAAGAACAAGGAACTTGAAAATCCGATAGCTTAATAAGATCCCCAGAAGGAGATTACGAAGGGTACGGTCCAGCTTAACATTAATCATCAGGTACTTGTCGTAGCAAATCATGATTTCATTTTTCAAAACAAGTTCCATCCCATTGCTTGAATTAGGTCACTTGTTCTCCATCCCATTAGTACAACTAGTCATCTATCTCATCAAAATAATTAGACCACATAGCCCAACATATAAGCATGTGGACCCCCCAAAAATTCAACTAGGCACATGTTGAGTTTCCATCATTGGTCAAGTAAGGTATTTGTTCCTTCACTATAATACTCTGAATGCTAGGAGAAAGGTTACTTAGATCACGCCAACATTTGGACAATTTCCATTGTGTGCCATAATTGGCTAAGGCATCAGCAACTTGGTTCCCTTCTCTGTAAATATGACTAGCCACTTTTAATTTCATCTTTGAAACGAGGAATCTAATGTCAAGAAGAATGTCCTTAGTACTCCACCCCATCAGTCTATCAAAATTAATAACATCAATTATGGACTTAGAGTCACCTTCTATATGCAGGTTCTCAATCCCCAAGGCGACAACTATTTGTAAGCCTTTTAACAACACTCTAGCTTCCGCTATCATGGAAGAATGAATACCAATCCCCCCAGCATAACCAACAATAAACTTCCCTTTGTGATCCCTGATCACACCTCCTATACTTGCTCTACCCAGGTTGCCCTTAGCAGCCCCATCAAAATTTAATTTAAACCAGCCCCTGTCAGCAGGTTTCCAAATAGTGGTTCTTCGAGTGAGAATCCTAGAGTTGTCATAGGAATTGGAATCTAAGTTTTGGTGCCAAGCTTTAGCTATGCTTATTTCCATCTCAGTAGGTCCTTTTTCAATTATTTTCCCTTTGAAGAGCGAGATATTTTCTGTAATTAGCTGAGTTCCAATACCAAAAACCTCTTTCGGGTTCATCTCAGTGTTCCTGAAGATCCTATTGTTCCTCTCTTTCCATAAGCACCAACATATAATGGGACGGACTTGGTCCCATATTTCACCAGTTAAAGGATGGGTAAAGGGTCCAAACCAGCTCAAGATAAAGGATGTGATGTCCTTACACATAATCCACTAAATCCCCAATCTTCCTAAAGCCAACTCCCACACCTCCATAACAAAAGGGAAGTGTAACAACAGATGATCAATCGATTCTTCATTGCATTTACACATAAAGCATCTATTATGATGTTGATATTGAGTTATAGGAAGTGACGGTTATGCCTTCAATTTGACATACGAGTGACAAAAAATGCAATGTATTATGGATTAAGGGGGACTTGTGTAATTTTTCCTCACTCCATGGTAAATTGTATTCAACCTTTTTGGTTTTGATATGCTAGAAGACCATACACATTAGGTTATTTTGTTGAGATAGATTACAATTTTTTGGTTGGGTAAGTTGTTTGGGTTGGGATAGAGGACATTTTTTTCTAAAAAGATACGGTAGTATGTATGTCGTGTATAGCAATCAATAGTAAATGGTGAACTGTATGTTATAGTATTATGTATATTATTTGTTAGAGAATATGCTAGTATTTCACGTTATGATCTAGTTTGATGATTTTTTTGTCTCAAGCATTTTTAGCATAATGTTAGTGAGATTGGGATTTTTATGTTGGACGAGAGGGGGTGTGGCCTTAGGTTCGATATGTGATCTAAGGCGGTATCATATAGTATTTTTTGAAATGATTTAATCTTTTGGATAGACTTGGTGAATCTAATGGTAAACTTTGCTACTTTTTTTATGGCTTCTAGGTACCTTAACCTAGGTTTAATAGCAAAAGAGAATATTAAATAATTATCAAGTAAAATAAAATAACTCTTAAGTAAAAAAATGTCTCTTCAAATGAAAACAAGTGCCACATAGTGGCTAGTACTTTCCTTTATAGTTTTTAATTATAATGTAAGTTTTGTCAATGTGAATCAAATAAAATGTTTGTTTTGTTAATTATAGTATTAATATAATATTTAAAAAATTAAGTGTTTATTTTTGTTAACTATAGTATTAACATAATATTTTAAAATGTTTTGATTATATGAGAAAAATAGGTTTTGAAGGGACCTGAAACCCTTTACAACTTGAGATACAAAATGCTACTAAAAGACTACTCTAGTAAGGTACCAACAACAAACCAAGATCCAAAAAAGGGTGTTGTACGAAAGATAAAACAGTAAGTTAACAACACCCATCAACAAAAAAAAATAGGAAATAAACTGAGACCCAACAAGAAACAAACAACAAACAAAAAGAGAGTCGAACACTAATTCATATTGCTAAAGGTGTTGGCCACCTCAAACTCTTGGATTCTATGCATTTCAATCATGTCCAACAACTCCTTCTTCTCAGCCTCAAAGGACTTTTTCCACTTCGTAGGCCCTCTAACAGTAGGGTTTTTTCCATCATCTTTTGCAGCTTTTTTACCTTTGCCTTTGGTCAACTACTCTTTCTCCAATAGCTCAAAAAATACACTTGGTCCTCCCTAAGCTCACTTATCTTTTTGAACAGGACTTGCAAATTGTTTGCACTATTCTTCACTAAAATGTAGCATGCATGAAGAAGCTTATTTATGTCTACATTCATTCCCAATACCTTAGCTAACTTAAAAGTACCAGTGGTCCCAGCCCTAACCATTTCCAACAACTCAAACATTGAGGTAGAATCATCATCTAGATAAGAAAAGTCCTCCTAAAGGGGATTTACCTTTAGAGGCTCCAACTTAGCACTCTTCTTCTCAGTATCCTCTTCATCTTGTCCCTTATTCTCTTCTCCCAGCTCCACATTGAGCGTGTCCTGAGTCGAGGAGTCATCAATTTCCACCACTTTTTTTCCAGAAGCCTTCCCCTCACATAACAGTTTGGGGCCCTTTGTTGGACCTTTCAAGGCATGGTATTTCAACTTGGCAATGCATTTGGACGACCTCCTCAACTTATCCTTGTCCTCCATACCTATAGCATTATCCTACAAACCCTCCTCATCACCTCCAACATTGGCTTCTCCCTAGCCAACAACCAAATCCACATTCCTAGGAGGGGGCTCATCCAAGCCCACCTCTATGTCCTTGCTATCAGAAATAACAAGGCGCTTGGCTGCCAAATTTATTTTAATGCTACCCTTCTTCCTCTTTTTTGAGGAAGTAGTCGCAGGGGACGGGGAAACATCTTCTTCCTCTTCATCTGCATTGCTAGTATCCGAGCCAAACAACCCAAAAACATCACTCACAATCTTCTCCTTGTCCTTAATAGCAGGGTTTGGGAGAAGAGCCTTAACATGCTCCATGATTAAAAGAATAAGACCTTCATGGAGGACAGGGGCCCTCCTATTATTTAAATGAGCGCAAATAGAAACTTCCAATGACGATAACAGGAAAAATGGAAAAGAGATGAACAAATCATGCCTAAAATGGTTTAGAAGTGTGAAGTGGTGACCAAGTATAACAGTAAACTTGTCTTCCAAGGTCACATAGTGCATTAACACCTCAACAACATTGAACCAAATCTTCTTAAGGGATTTGCGCTCATAACCCCAACTTTCCATTTTAACCAATTTCTTTCACTCGTCATATTTGAATAATTGGGCCATCACTTCCTCATTGCTCTTCTTATCCTTGTAAAACTTACGGCCAACCATTGACATCCTAGTTACAGTAGCAACCAGCTCCTCATTCACCTCCACTTCCAAACCCTTAATCTTAAGCTTGCAATTATGCCAACATGACACAAATTCTACCAAAGCATTAGGATTATTCCCATGCAACCTTTCTAAAAAAGGTGTCAAATTCCTATGATGAATGATATTCCAAAGCTTCTCTTTTTTCCTGAGGCCCGCACAAGAGTGTGGCTCGATTCTGCCCATCCATTTCTTCCAAAACTAGAAGATGAAAACCCTTACGAAAATTACTCAATTGAATGTCAGAAATCCAAATGAAACACAAAAAGTATGCGAGTCGAGGGATGGTACTGGAAATTAAAAGTCGCCACCACATCAACTCATCCCACGCCATCATTTATCAATAATATCCTAGCTTTCTTGGGAAGGATTGAGCCCTCCTCCCATGCACAAAACTCATTTAAACTAACAACCTTGTTGGCAAAAAAATCTGCCAACGAGTTTCCTTCTTGGTAAGTGTGAGAGATGCAAATCTCTTCACAAGATTGTAACATGATTATAGTATCTTTGATAAGTTGATCCACGTTCCAACTAGGTCGATGAGTGTCACACAGATACTTGATGATGTTTAAGGAATCACCTTCGACCCATATTTTGGAGTAGCCTTTGTCCACCGCATATTTAATGCTTATAAATGCAACCTCCGCCTCAGTACAATGATTTTTTTGATTTACCAACGGGGTTGCTACCACACCTAGGAGTCTGCCATCATCATTCCTCAACACCCCCCCAACCTGCAGGCCTAGGGTTACCCTTCGTGCCCGATCAAAATCACCTTCCTGTTGGCAATCACTAGGAGGTGATAAGCAACCAAACAAGCAGTAGGGGAACACTGAGATGAATCAAAATCAATAGGAGCAAAATTCTCTAGAATCACTCATCGAATCTTGATAAAAGACTACCAACTTTCAACTTAGAATCACAATTTTTTTTGTTGTTTCGTTCTTTCTATAACCCCCACACAATATGCGGGGCCAAAAGAGAATAGGGGAGGTGGAAGGGCACTTCCACTGCTCAAAAAAATTATCAAGGGAGTCTGGGAAGACCCAATCCAAATTCCAAAGACCAAGAAATTTACTCTAAAGAAAAGAAGAAAAGTCACACCCAAGAAAGATGTGATAAGCACTCTCACTATTAGCTTCACAAAGAGCACATCTATTAGGAATAACAAATCCCATTTTATAGAGGTTGTCTTACGTTAAGACTTTACCTTGCATAAGAAGCCAAAAGAAGAACATGGGAGGAGGAAGGGCACTTCCACTGCTCAATGAATTTATCAAGGGAGCCCAGGAAGACCCAATCCAGATTCCAAATACCAAGAAATTTACTCCAAAGAAAAGAAGAAGAGTCACACCAAGAAAGATGTGCTAAGAACTCTCACCATCAGCTTCACGAAGAGCACATCTATTAGGAATAACATATCCCCTTTTACAAAGGTTGTCTTGCATTAAGACTTTACCTTTCATAAGTAGCCAGAAGCCATAAGCACTCTCACCATATTTTAAAATATTTCATAAATGTTAATTTTTATTAAAATTATGTAAATAATATATTAATCATTATAATGTAAATTATAGGATAATGAATGCCTATATGCTAACTTAATGGAACAAAAGGTAGTTACATGCATTTATATTAATATTAATAATTATTAATTTTATCTTAATTATATTATATATTAACATTTTAAATATTATAAAGATATTATAAATATCAAACAAAATAAAAATCAAATCAAATGATAATTATATAAATATAAAATTTATCTAATAATTATGTTACATAATAATATGTATAATATAATATAATTTTTTTTTTAAAAGAAGGGTAAAAACTTTATTGAATCATAAAAGCAATACAATCAAAGAGAAGTAAGCCCAACAAGGGCACAAGAAAAAACAAAGATCAAGTCACACCCAAAAAGCATCTCATATCCTCCATAACTCATTCTTCAAGATCCAGAGCCAAATCACTAGGAAGGCTATTCCAATCATCCACACACCAAGTCCCCATCCGCTCAGACGCCCACTTTGCCAATCCATCAGCCACCTTATTCCATTCCCTAGGAACATGAAAAAAAAAAGAATCCAATGCAATGCTCAGGGTAACAATTTGTTTAACCACCACCGCCAATTGCCAATTCACATCTTCAACATGCCCCTTGTTCAACATATTAATGACCATCTGAGAATCAAACTCACAAACAATCTGCCTCCAACCAAGGGTCCAAGCAAGCTTAATTGCCAAAAGAATAGCAATAGCCTCCATGAGATTATTAGTCTGCTGACCTCTGTAAATAGAAAAGAAGAAAAACATCACTCCTGAACTATCTTTTCCAATACCTCCAACCCCAACAGGCCTAGGATTACCTCTAGAAGATCCATCAGTATTGATATTCAAGTCCCCCAATGCGGGAGGACACCAATGACCAATACGACAAACCCTCTTCGACCCCCACCCTTGAGGATTGTTCCTCCAATTTCTCATGTCCCCCACATAAAGACCCATGACATTAACCACCCTTAGATCACGAGGATCGATAAGCATAAACATGTCACACTTAACAGTTAATGTTTCCTGTAGGACCCCCATAATTTTCAACCAAAGTTGGTTAGCAAGTAATTTCCTATCCAGGAAAATTCTATGGTTGCACTCCAGCCAAATATGCCAGATTATCAAACTGGGGCCAATAGTCCAAGCTATGAGAAGAAATGATGTCTTTACAGAAGGAAACCCCTGGCTCCTCCAAAAGTCTTCCAAAGAAGAGATATGGCTACGTAACAGACACCAAAGATTCCACCAGGAATTCCAAATAGCTTTTGTAAAAGAACACTCAAAGAATAGGTGTGGAATACACTCCTCCTGCCCAACACACATAACACACATAGAAGGGCCATGAAATCCATGCTTCCAAAGATTCTCCCAAGTGAGACACCTCCCCTACACCACTAACCAAGAGAGAAAATTGCACTTAGGCTAGAAATACTTATTCCAAACCTTTTTCCACCATGAAACCTCATAGCTCCCAAACACTTACTTATCCAACACTTGATAGCTAGAAGCAACAAAATATTTACCTTTTGAATTAGGACCCCAAGCCAACTTATCACGCCCAGGAAGAGAGTTACAACCACAACCTGCTAAAATCCCTGAAGTTTCTAGCGTTCCTCAGCTAAATCCTTAGGAGGCCACTTGTGTGGATCCTTCCACCTGTACAGACTGGCCTGCCTCCCAACCAGGTGAATTTTAAAATTAACAACTCAACACCAACCAACATCTATAAAGTGCCAGCTCAGATTCTTCAAATAAGGAAACAAAGACAAAATGGGCAAATGGCCATCCCAAGAATCATACCAAAAGAGTGCATCCAACCCACCATTACAAATCTAAAACAACCCCTGCTTGACCAGCTTGCCCCCCTCGTTTGAGGGTACCCCAGATCAGAGAGCCCTTCCCCTTTAAATTAAAGCGAGCAACATCAAATCCCTCAACATCTCCCTGATACTTCGAGGTAAGAATTCTAGCCCACACTTGGTGTTGTTGCGAACACCATCGCTAATACAATTTAGCAACTAAAGCCTGTCCATTCAAATCAGCTTGACATAAACCAATCCCACCTTCCTGTTTCGGCCTTCAAACAACATCCCACTTCACCAAACTCCACTTACTATGAAGAATATTTCCAAACCAAAGGAACTGCCAAGACAAACTCTCAAAATCCTTGATAAAGCAAGAAGGCACTGAAAGAATGAAGCATTTGTACAAGGGAAGAACCTGCATCACAGACTTTAAAAGAGTCACTCTACCTATGGAAGAAAGCCACCTGCAAGTCCAATGACTGATCAGATTTTGGAACTTATCAATAATCCCCTACCAAAACAATTTAGGAAGCACACAAATAACAAACATGATGCCAAGGTAGACAAAAGGGAGAGTACCAATCCAGAATCAAAGAATGCCAACAATTATCCTTTGGATGGGCTTGGGAGTGTTAAAGAAATAAATAAAAGACTTCCCCTCATTGATTTTATGACTAGAAGTAGCTAAATAACTATCCAAAATGCTACACCATCTGATAGCATCCTCCACCTTAGCTCACCCTATCAAAGTAGTATCATCAACAAATTGGAGATGAGATTGTGGGGGGATATCATTTCCCCAGCACTAGCCCTGGATCAAACCACTTTCAACCTTGGATCTAATTAACCTTCCCAAGCCCTCAACCAATAATATAAACAATTATGGAGACAAAGGATCCCCTTGTCTTAATCCCCTAGAAGCACCAAATAACTTTGAAGGCTCCCCATTAATTAACACTGAAAAGGATGAGGATGTAACACAACTCTTGACCCACTCAATCCGGTCATTGGAAAAACCAAAAGCTCTCAGAATCTTGAATAAGAAGGACCACCTAACCCAATCATATGCTTTAGCCATGTCAAGCTTAATAAACATAGCTTTTTCCTTGGAGTTTGCCACAAAATGAATGGTCTCAATAGCAATGATGATACCATCCATAATATGTTTGCCTGCCACAAAACCCCCTTATTCCTCAAAAATTACCTTGCTTAGCCAAGGTTTCAGCCTTTCAGCAATCAACTTTGTAATTATCTTATAAACCACATTACATAAAGTAATAGGCCTAAAGAGATCCAAAGAGTTAACCACATCCTTCTTAGGTATGAGAGAAAGGAATGTGGAATTCATGGATTTCAACAATTGTTTATTCATGTAGGATTCCTGAACAACCTCCAACAGGTCCAACTTTATCACTTCCCATAACTCCTGAAAGAATTCTATCAAAAAACCATCAGGTCCAAGGGCTTTGCCTTTTTTCATCTAAAAAACAACATTCTCTAGCTCCAACAAAGAAATAGGAGAAAGTAAGGCTTCATTCATCTCCCTGGTGATGAAAGGCGGTATATTCTCCTAAATCAAAGCTTCATCTTCTTCTGCAGGAAGGGAATCCTAAAAGAACAAAGTAGAAAAGAATTGAACAAACTCAACAAAAATAGCAACGGAAGAGGAAAAACTCTCACCATTTGAAGACAAGAGAGAAGAGATCACATTACCTTGTCTTCAGTCCTTAACAAAGTTATGAAAAAAGGAAGTGTTCATGTCTCTCGCCTAAAGCCACTCAACACGAGACTTTTGTTTCCAAAAAAATTCCTCTCTTAATTCCAATTCCTCCACCTCCTTCATCGCAGCCATCTCCTGCATGCCAAGCTCCTCAGTGATCCCGAATTTGTCTAGTAATCAGATCCAGCTGAGCTTGGGCCTTCTGATTTGCTTGAAACACATTACCAAAACTTTGCCTATTCCAATGATTCAGCCTATATTTCACATACTACAACCTCTTTGAGAAAGAGTACATAACAGTCCCAAAAGCCAGGTTCCTAAGATCCCACCACTCAAGAAGCAGATCGTGAAGAGATTCATCTTCGAGCCACATAAGCTAAAACTTAAAGGAATTCTTTAAACCATTTGTGGGTAATTTAGTAGAAAGCTTGATTGGCCAATGATTTGAGCCCCGCCCATCCAAAATCTCAAAACTAGTCAGCCACCTATCTCCCATCTAGAAAATGGACACTAGGAACCTATCCAGTCTTTCTGAAATAGCAACCTCCCCACTTCTATTATTCCAAGTAAAGATCCCATTAGTAGGCTTGACATCAACCAACCTCAAGAGAGCTATGCTATCTTGTAGAAGCATCGAAGATTGCTCCAAGCGAGCACTACCTCCTCTCTTCTCCTCCATTGAAGAGACAACATTAAAGTCTCCAACCACAATCCAAGGAAGATAAGGATCGAAAGACCTTACATAATGAACATGGCTCCACAATAAGACCTTACCTTGAAAATTAGTTAGAGCATAAATGTTAGAAAGAAGCATTCTCTCACCAGACTCAAGATGAGAAGCAACACAAGAAATTTAGCTTTTACTAGAGAGCCACCAAATTGGCACAACTTTACGAGGATCCCATAAGCATTCCACCCACTTGAGCTACCAAGCGCCCCAACAAATTGACACTAACCATGACTCCAAAACCTCGAAGCCACACTTAACATACTCTCAATTGTCAACTTAGTTTCCTAAAGAAAAATCACATCTAGAGAATGAACATGAATTGAATCCCGAATAGCCTTTTGTCTAGGGATGCTATTCATACCCCTCACATTCCAAGAGAGCACAATCATCATTGAGGATGGGAGAAGCGAGCATCAATAGTCTTCATTGAATCTAAATCAACCAACGTCTCACCAGCTAGCTTAACCTTTTCTCGATCCTTCTTTCCACCAACCTTTAACAGTTTCTCTAGAACCCCTTTCTTGGGGGTTATTTTTTGTTGCAAACCTAATGCTGAGGAATAAGATTTATTTCTAGCCAAGTCTGAGGAATCCTGCACCATAGGAGGAACATCACCAACACCAGGGGAGCCACTAGGAACCTCCAACATCTCGCCAATCATCCTCTAAGAAGGAGCCAAAGGAGACAAATCAGTGTCCATCTAGGAGCCTTGCTCACCAATTTGAATCGAATTAGGAACCTCAGTAGGCTGATCCCCCGACACATCCTCAATAAGAGAACCCCCTATAGCTAGCAAGTTCGCATTAAACCCCTCCTTTGGGACCAAGTCCTCCTACGCCTCAAATCTATTGGAAGTTTCCTCTTCCTTCCTATCCTTAAAGGATCTCTTTTGACCTCAACCATAATTGTGGTGCTTAACTTGTGTAAAAACTTCTTTATCAACCACCTCTCCTTGCATAGGAGTCTTACCTTTATCCGCCTTAAGATTAGACTGAGGGGGAGGAAAACTTGCACCAACAACACTAGAAACACATGGACATCTTTGTTAAAGATGACCATACTCATGACATAACCAACACCTGAAGGGTAACGTCTCATAGTCCAATGGTTGGGTCCAAGAGCAAGAACCAACAGTCATGTCTATTAAGTCTGATAGTGAATGATTTAAATCAATTTCCACACAAACCCTCATATATGAAAAAAAATTCTTATTCAAAGTTTGATGTGAAGGCGTAGGTTTTCCAAGCAACATAACAATCGTCTGCAAAATATCACTTCTCCAACATTCAAGCGACAACCAAGGGAGTTGAACCCAAATCGGGACCTTGAAAGGTAACTCCTCTACCAAATTAAAACCAACATGCCATGGCTTAATGAACAAACCCACCTGGTTATAGAAGTATGGTCCACCTTCAAATGCCTTGTTCTGATCATAAATGCATGAAAAATCCACCATAAAAAAGTTATTTGTAGCCATCAAAATGTCAAAATCACCTTCCAGGTTCCATGTCTTCTGGATCCACATATTGAGGAATGGGAGAGAAACCCTCATCCCCATAAACTTGCATATCAAAACATGACTAGTGTAGTAAGCAAGATCCTCAGCCAATGAGTTAGACTGGATCACAAGAGTTAGTTGATCTTGTGCCCTTTCTAAACAACCATTCACCTTGCACAATTTTAAAGCTTCATTGTGTTATACCTGATCTAGATGATACGGGGTTTGAAACCCCCAAATCCACATCCACCACAAAGGAGTCCCTTGCAGCCAAATCGAGTGGCACATGCATTTCCATCAAGCTTTGAAACTAGGAAAACCCCAACCAAACCCTTGAAACCTCACACAATCAAGCCAACCACTGTCCCCACTAGCAACGCTAAGACAAACAACAACGCAACAAAGGAAGAGAATAGTGAGAAAAGAAAAGAGGTCGCTCCACTCGAGACCAACAAACAAAGTCCATAAAGGGCACACAAAGAGAAACACCTCCAATGCCCCTCCAAGCACAAACCACCATGCAAAGGAAAAACAATGGACAAGACCAAGCAAAAAAAACCAAACAATGAAGCAAGAATTAGGGAAAAAATAGCTGGGCCACCCTTGGCCACCCCCATGAATAAAAAGAGCCCTCACACAATCCCCTGAAACCTTACACAATCAAGCCCAACACTGTCCCCACCGACAACGCTGAGACAAATAGCGACGCAACAAAGGAAGAGAACAGTGAGCAAAGAGAAAGAGGTCGCTCCACTTGTGACCAACAAACAAACCCCGCATAGGGCACACAAAGAGAAATACCCGCAACGCCCCTCCAAGCACAAACCACCACACAAAGGCAAAACAACAGACAAGACCAAGCAGAAAAAACCAAATGATGAAGCAAGAATCAGGGAAAAAATAGCTGGGCCATCCTTGACCACCCCCCACGAACAAAAAGAGCCCTCCCTACACACAAAAAAAGCTGCACCTAACGAACTAGGGCATGGGTGCCCTAGCTTGCGCACAGTCTCCAGACATCATTCTTCATCTGACCTCTTCTTCCCATTTCAATAGCCTCTTCCTTTCTATAATATTTATTATATTATATTAAATAATATTTATTGACTATATAATATAAATTTAAATAATAATTTTTAAAATTATTTTATATTAAATAAAATATAAATAAAACAAAATGATTATATAATGTAATTATAAGAAGGAATTAAATAATAATTATTTAAACATAAAATTTATATAATAGTTTTGTTAAAAAACAATATATATCACATAATTTATGTGAAATAAAAAAGAAAAAAAATCTATTAATTGTCATTATAGTTATTTGAGCATTAATAATAATAATAATAATAATAGAAAAAGTTTTACATAATTATTATATGACAAATTAATATTAATAATTATTATTTTTAGTTTAATAAGAGAAAAGAGTTACATGCTTCTATTTTAGGTTAATGGAATAAATTGATTCATAATAATAACAATATATGAATTTAAATTTATAATTTTTATTATTACTATTATTATTATTTAATTTATTACTAGATTATTTTGTTTCTCCTCCATTTCATAATTACATTCAATTTCATTTATATTATTTACAATGCCAAAAGTTTCGCCCTTTACAACTGTCATATATTACTATTTTTGGATGTGTATATAAAGAAAGCTTCATAACTAAGAAACCAATGAAAAAGCTTTTTGGATGTGTATATAAAGAAAGCTTCATGGCTAAGAAATAAATGAAAAAGCTTTTTGGATGTGTCTATAAAGAAAGCTTGGCTAAGCTTCATACGTGGAAAGCAAAAGCTTATTTTTAACATTTTTAAGTGAAATAATTGTAACCAAAACATAATGGCTCAAAACTATTTATGTGATAGCCTAATTCCTCTTTTGGGATAATTTCAATAAATATTAAACTTCAACTTTCTCCAATTAAAGGTACTTTCATGAAAATCTATGGGAGAGGGGATAATCATTTCCCACATGAAATATTTTTTATAAAAAAATACAAAACTTGATGCCCATCAAAACTATGACATTTTTAATAAATTTGGAAGATAATTTATTTTTTTTGCAATTCCCATCAATTCACTTTTTAATTTTTTAGTAATTAAAATATTTATATTAGATTTATACAAAATTATATCCAACTAATTTTATAAAATTATAAACACATTAATTTATATCATTTTAAAATTCAAAACATAAATGTTGTTTTTTAAAGCTTTTCAGTAATTAAAATATTTGTATTAAATTTATAAAAAGATATATCCAACTAATTAAGTCGTTTACCTCCTTTATTACATCAAAAAGCATGGATAGAAGCAAAGATGAAAATGCAACTCTTATTTAAATTAAAGAGATTTAAATAAAAAACTTTCCTATGTAAATGTTTTATAATTGTTTTTAAATGCATTCTTAAGTATCATTTTAGAAAATGAAATAGATTTACATGCAAAAAGAGGAAAAAATAAAATAGAAAGATTGTTTTTATATCTAAATTTAAAATGAATATGAAATTTTATTTAATTCATTTGTATAGATAATCACTACAATTTAATTAATTATTTAAAAACTAAATCATATTTTTTTTATAAATTTTAGAAATTAGAATTTAATTATTAAGCCGAGAGGCTTCTTACACTCACATCAATGAGTATGTGTACATTTTTATTTTCCCCATTTAAATTGACGTCTATTAACCCGTCACAAAGTAAAGTATTTATCAATAGATTTATTCATTGTTTTATTCTATTAAGCTTTAAATTCATGCATTATCATCATCTTTTTATAGTTTTTTTTTTTGATAGGTAAAACGTAGTCGAGCTGCATATATTGATTTCAAAACAAAATACAAAAGATGTTCATGAATCTGGGCCGAGCTAGCCTCTAGAAATCCACAGATACAAAATTTGCATTGGACTACCCCTAGACCACCTAGACACCCCCTGACGATTTCAAAAAACTTACAGACTCCTCCACACTTATTCAGTCATTTTCATCATAGAAACCCGTGGTTTCAACCAGGTCTACAAAATCCATGAGCCATTGTAGACCCAAATCCTCAACCACTCCCAAAGGCTTACAAAGGAAGTCCGCACTGATCCTTGCCCAGTGTTGAAGTCGAACCAACTGCTCTCCCATCACGTCCATAATAAAAGGCTACCACTCCACCTGGATGCCCTGTTGAAACATCTTGACCATGTTGTCTAAAAATGGGATCCCAACACCGGGCCTTGCTACTACCACCACGTCCACGTCCTCCTCCAGCACTGTAGCCACAAACACCATCCTCAAAAGAACTAGGCATCTCACTTTAGGCATGTTTAAATCCAACAACTTGAAGCTAGGAAGCGCGAAGATATATCAGAATTCGCCTTCGTTTTGTTGCCTTAGAAACAAAATTTCCGCCCAAGCACCATTCGCACCGCTTGAGGGCAAAAAATGTCCTTGTTCTGGCAGATGTTCTTCAGCCTCTGGTCCAAGATGAACCCTGTGAAAGCTGCTTCCGACTTCACACTTTTTAGCTTTATGGGGGTCTCCATTTATGTGTGTGGAAGAAGCCAAGAATAACACCTTAAATAACCAAATTCATCCACATCAACTCCGAGGACCAACTAACGCGTTTAATATCTTTTGTACCTACCTCCATCATGGCTCATCCACTCGATGAGGGAAGGTACATAGCATTCCAAATGTAAGAATTCCGTGCTTTCGTTTGATCTTAATCTCTTGAGAGAATCATTTCTACCTTTTCCAATGCAGTCCCTCAGTACATTGTGAACGTTGCCAACTTGTCATAATTATGCTCCCTTGTGTGGCATTGAATGTCTATTTAATACCTCAGCCATTCTTTGTTTGGCGGCAGAATCCCTGGCACAAACGGCTGGCGAAATTCTAGTCTTGGCTCCTGTCCTCTCCTAACCCCTGAAGCGCCCATGTATCGAGTTGGCCGAGCTGGCACATCAACCCCCACATTTGATACATGGGCACATCTTTTTAGAGTTTTACTATATATGAAAATTTTAAGGAAATATAATATAATATTCTAATTTATATTAGTAATATGTATCATTTTATAATATTTGTTATGAAAATACATATTAATTTAGAATATTTTCAAAAAACTAAAATATAATTTTTAGAATATACATGATTTTTTATTTATAATATTTTTTATGCAAATACATATTAATTTACAATATTTTCATGCTTTTATAATTTTTAGAATTTTTTTAACAAGATTATCTTGAATATCTAATACAAAAAAAATCAATAAATACAATATTATATATATAGGATGATAATAATGAATACTTTGCATTTAAGTTGACGTTCAAATGACATGCAAAACTTGAGATTATTTTTTATTTTTATTATTATAATACATTATAATAATTGTTTTTTTATTTAATTTCAATATATTATTGAAATCAATACATATTTGTTTGGCGATGGAGATACAAGAAACTTTTGCTTTGTTTTTAAAGCTATTTTAAACTGTTATTTTTAGTATTATTTTTAATTTTAAATTTGTTATTTTTATTTTATATGGAGTCACTACCCTATGCATGGCTATACAATGCACAAACCAGAAAGAATATCCACTCACATCAAGAGTATGTGTACATTTAAATTGACGTATTGAATGATTTGAGATCCAAGTCATGTGCACTGAAGACCCCTCCACAGAGTGAGTAAGGGGACCAGTGTACTGCAATCTGCAAATAGATATGCCCTCAACTCTACATTTGTCAATGGTGGTGCTTCTTTCTTACCTCAGATAGATTTAAGAGGCACTCCAAGATATACACTGAAAGTTTCTTGTGGTCAAGCTTACATTTGCAGAGATTGTGGGTATTTGATATACACTTACAATTATTTATGTGTCTGAATTATTTTATGATTAATGTTCTATTTTGTTTTATTTTCTAATTTGGATTTGGGTACTTTTGATGAAGGTATATTTACAATGATCGAACAATATTCGAGAAGTTGGCTGATAATTACTTCTGCCCTGGTGAGTCTTCTTTTTCCATTATATTGATAGCTTGAATTGTTGAGATAAGTTATATTTATCTTGTGTCCTATTCAATCCTCTTAATTAGCCATTTTCGTGTGCATTTGCTCTTGTAAGAACCCATTGGCAAGCATATATGACGACAATTTTATTTATTGCTATATTTTTCATGATGGAGTGAATTCCTCCTTTTTTGGTGATGTTAAGCCTTAAGCACGACATTATGAATGTCTGCCTTAACCATGTTATTGAGTTTGTCAAATGATTCTGCATTGTATCTGGCACTTCTAGAGATACTTCTAAGATTTTCCAAAATTTTAATGAACTCCTAAATGAGGGCTCAGAGAACAAAGGTACGATGATTCCTCTTTCTTTTCAAGTTGTCATTGGAAGGGATTAGAATGAGAGGGTTTTCAATTACATGTATTCCTGTTGAAGATCCACTTTGTGAATCCTAAGCTTTTAGAGGCGAAATGGTCTTGCATGGCAGTAGCATGGTTTGCAGCAATCGTCATGAATGGGGTAGCAACTCAGTAATTTATTAGCACTAGTTGGGTTGTGCCTACCTCTCGCTCCATGGTTTACAATGGTTGGGCTGGGAAGAATCATTCCTTATCGACAACACACTTGGTAACATTTTTGTTGTTTGTTTCCTTCTTAATGAATTGTATTCTTAGAAAGAGTTTGTAATTGTTTTTCGATGGTGAGAGTGCAGTGTTCAAGTACAATTTGAGCAAGGATTTGAGAAGTTTCCACCCCATTAAGCTCCCAACTAAAGATGAAACTAGAGATGGAATACCAATGTATTATTTCCATTGAGAGAGAGATGAGGCTTTGTTTTGGTGTAGGACATAAAGTAGTGGTTCAAGCTTCTCAATTTGGTCATGATTTTGTAATCTTCTATTAATTAATATTACAAAAGTGATTTTTCTGACATTTGGCTGCATTACAAGTTTGAAGGAAGTAATGAGATTTGGCCTGCCACAGTCACTACGTTGACCTTGTTGATGCACCCTGACATGGTTGTTTTCTTCCCAAAGACTTTAATGTTTGCCTCTATTTGAAAAAAGGTCAATATATCTAAAACATAGAAATAAAATAAACTTGTAGAAAATATATAGATGTAAATATATTAGATATATATATATATATTATATGACGGTAACAATCAAATTGCATATCAGTAGATTTGAGCTAAGCATGCTTGCTTGCAGAGTGGCAGAGTGGCTGCCGTAAAGAAATCTAGAGTGGTTGATACAAGCCTCTAGAAAGGAAGATTCTAGAAAGAAGGGGGCAACTATGGACAAGTGTCATATGTTGAATGTTTTAATATAGTTCATTAAATAACTATTATTTCCAACACTTTCATAATGTGTTTTTAGAAGATGATGACCATATTTATTACATCAATAATTAAATAACAATTTTTTGGAGATGCAATTGAAAGGATATTGATAGCAGATAAATCATTGAAATAGGAGATGGATGCATGCAAGATCTAACAATTTCAAAAAATAAAAAATAGATCTAAAGAAATTCACCCCAATGACAAAGTATTTATTATCAAAAAAGTCTTTTTAGAAAAGCTTCCAAAACTCAAACCAATGTACAATACAAGTCTAGATAAATTTCAATAGCACATTTTTTTTGTAAAATCACATAATCATAAGAAATATACATCACCAAATTATGAACGTATATATATAGGAATGACCAAAGACTACAAATCACCAATGGTTTCTAAAATTATGAGAGAAAATCATGGGCCAAAACAACACCAAAATCTCCATACAAATTGCACTGTCCAAATTAATAGGAGAAAAGTTAGAAGCTTTCTCTTTCAACTATTTAACACTCTACTTGTGATCTTATCCACCTTTTTCTAAAATTGTGAGAGAAAATCAAGGGTTCAAAACAACACAAAAATCTCCATACAAATCACAATGTTCAAATTAACAAGAGAAAAGTTAGAAACTTTTTCTTTTAACTAAAGCACTCTACTTGTGATCATTATCTCTTTCTTTTTAAAAATATATCCTAAATCCTCCTAAGGTTCTAGGTCAAGACACTTTCAAACTTGATGTATTTGTTACATGGTTGACCACAGTGTCTAAGTGAAATCAAAATTAAGTTTTTTTTATCACACTACAAATGATATTTAATGTTAATCAATAAATCTCCCTTTACAAATAGATTTTAGAATAGCTAAGCACATTCCAATAGTTAAGATAGCATTTGTAAATTTAAAGATCATTTTTTAAATAGTATACTACTATTATTTGTGATCTTAACATTGTTTTTGATAAAATAAGTAAGAAATCCTTTGATAAGGATCTCATAGTCTCCTCCCAACAAGAAGCATCCAACAATCTATCTCTCTCTTCTTGTGCTTATGTTTTGTTTCTTCTTTTTTTTTTTTTTAAATTTTTTTTAGGCAAATTACTATCAGAGAGGATAGTGCTCTTACCATTATTTACAAAAGAAAAAATTTACATTCACACACCATATGGGATATTGGTTATAAAACCAGTTCCTTGAGAGAGAAACCCTTCCAAGACCCACATCAACACAGTTACTCTAAATTTGACTTCCCGTGCTCTAATGTTCATCCATCATGTGGCAAATTATCAAGCTCTTCCCTATATGTTTTTGTACCATTCGGCCAGACATCTATATTTTTTGAAGCTCGAAAATGTTCAATTTGATCAATCCCTTCATTGGCCAACAAATCTGCCAGTCTATTAGCTTCCTTGAAAATGTGCCGAAAGCTAAATTTACCAACCTGGGACAATAATGGGGACGCCATTTCCACCCATTCTTGCAATTTCCAGTTCGTTGCTTTGTGTGTGCTAAACGCCCTTAATATTATCTCTGAATCACCTTCAAAATCAATGTTCGATAGTTTCTTGTCAGCACAAAATTTCAAACCTTCAAACAGCCCAGCCGCCTCTGCTTCATTATTCGTGCCAGGTAATAGCTTTATTGATGCAACCCAAATCAGGGAACCTGAACCATCCCTGACGACAAAGCCGGCACCCGAGGGGCTTGGGTTACCCCTCGACGCGCCATCAAAATTTAATTTGAGCCTTCCTCTCAGAGGCAATTCCCATTTGGCTTTCACCCTTTGGGACTTATTCTTCATTAATGATCCACGCGAGGTCTTTATCAATTGCCATTCCTTTAGCAGTTTCTCATCCCAAGAAGAGAAAAATTTGAATTTCTTATTAACTGCTTTCATATTGAAGTGTTCACTCACCCCAATCTCGATCTTGTTTATTACCTGATTTACAGAGAGCTTCTTGTCCTGAAAGATCTTGGAGTTTCTCTCCCTCCATAGTTGCCAGATGATCATTGCTGGCACTTCCATCCACAACCCCGCCAGAGCTGAGCCTTTCCCTATTAGTGGCCAAGCTTCAAAAACTTCTTTAATGTGTTGTTGTAGAGGACCTTGCCATTGCAATTTCTTACAAAAATGTGACCAACATTCTTGTGCAAATTCGCAACCAATTAGAAGGTGGTCTGTTGTCTCCTCCACTTTCGTGCAAAGTATACATCTAAAAGGGCCCCTGAAACCAATTTTACTTAATCTCTCACCTGTTAAGATCTTACCATGCAGGGCAGTCTAGGTGAAAGCCCCTGCCTTTGGAAAAACAAACCTCCCCCAACATAGTTTGCTCGGCCAACCTCCTTGATTTTGTTCTCTGTTAAGCATTTCATAACCAAGCTTGACTGAGAATGCACCTGATTTTTCCGTGCACCACTTAATACAATCTAGCTTAAAGGTGAAAAAAATCCTACGTTTTGCCAACTCTTCTTCTAGCAAGCCTCGAGCGCCAACTTCCAGCATGTACAATTTTTTCCATTCAAATTCTTTCCTTCCGTTCTTTACTTGGATTGACACGTAATCCTGTACCTTGTCCCTCATTAGTGCACTTATCATATGAGAGGCTTCCTCTAATCCTGGGATTGTCTTGAGTGGGGCATATCCATTCCACGAGTCCTCCTAGAAGGACGCTTTACTTCCATCCCCGATTGCCCACGTTAGGTGGCTCATTATCAAAGGCATGCTCTCAATTATGAAGTTCCAAACAACAGATCCCCTCCTCGGGTTTGCAATAGTTAATATCCTCTCCTCCAGCATATTGTCAAGGTATTTCGCTCTTAAGAGTTTCCCCCATTGAGCATCTGGGCATGCAAATAGATTCCATACCAATTTAGCCCCTAGGGCCCTATTTTGTAGTCTTAAGTCTTTTATTCCAGATCCACCGCATTCTTTTGGGCGTTTCACTACGTCCCAGCCTACAAGTGGGATTTTGTGTTGATTGTGGGATCCGTCCCATAGGAGCTTCCTTTGGATTCCCACCAATCTCTGGGATGTCTTTTTTGTTAAAGCCAAGCATGTCATCATATAAATGGGAACCGCTGCTAGTATTGATTTCACCAATGTTATTCTACCAGTAAGTGTTAACCATCGCCCACACCAATTGCCTATCTTGTCATTACATTTGTGGATGATTTCTTCCCATAATTCTGTTTTGACTTGGCCCACGAACAATGGAATTCCCAGGTATTTTTCCAAGATTGTTCCTTTGCTAAAACCCAAGATGGACTTTATCTCCCTTTGTTTTCTTTTACCAACATTAAAAAAGAAAATGCTCAACTTTTCCTTATTCACCAATTGGCCAGACTCCCTTCTAAAAATTTCTATTCCTTCGTGCATTGATTTTGCTTCTTCTGCAGTCCCTTCACCATATAGCAGGGTATCATCTGCAAAAAGGTAGTGAGAGATCATGGGAAAAGAGTTTGTTACTCTAATGCCTTTCCATTTTCGAGTAACACATAAGTTTGCAATATGCCTGTTGAACACATCGGCCAAAATGACAAAAAGAAAGGGTGAGATTGGGTCTCCTTGGCAGAGTCCCCTGGCCCCTTGGAAAAAACCACAAGGAACAGAATTGATAAGCACTGAGTATCTGGGTGAAGAAATGCAGTTGAATATCCATTTCAACCATTTTCCATTAAAGCCCAATTTTTCCTTAGCTTTAAGCAAGAACCTCCACTACACCCTATCATACACTTTGCTTAGATCCATCTTGACTATCATCCCACCTTGATTTGAGGCCTTTAGTGAGTGCATCACTTCGTGGGCTATTACAATTCCGTCAGTTATGTTCCTCCTTAGGACAAAACCACTTTGCTCTTTTGAAATAATCTTCGGCAATATCCTTTTTAACCTGTTCGCTGCCACCTTTGTAATGATTTTGTAAATTGAATTACAGAGTGAGATCGGCCTAAAGTCTGAAAAATCCTCACACAAGTCTTTCTTTGGAATCAGAACAATATTTGTGTTGTTGAAATCTTTCAACATTACGCCTTTCCTACGAGACTCCTCCACCACCCCTGTTATTTCATCTCCCATAAACTCCCAACAGGATTGATAAAACAGGGAGCCAAAGCCGTCTGGTCCTGGAGACTTTTCCGGCTTCAACTGGAAAGTGGCCGCCTTGACCTCCTCCTTCGTTACTCGGGCATTAAGCATTTGGTTGTCTTCTCCAGACACCATGCCCGTAACATTGTCCAGTAAACTGTAGAGCAAAGGATCTGCCGTGTCCTGACAACCAAGCAGTTTTTCAAAATATCCAACACCCAATCTCTGAATGTTTTCTTCCTCCAAAACGTAATTCCCTTCTTCATCTTTGACTTATGTGATTCTGTTCCAACTTCTTCTAATCTTCGTTGTGTTGTGAAAAAAACTCTTGTTTAAGTCACCTTCCTCAAGCCAATTCTGCCTCGACTTAGTTTTCCAGTAAACTTCCTCATGGGCCAAAATTTCATTATACTTAGCCATTAATTTCTTTTCTGCTTCGAATTCCTCCCTCTTCATCCCAACCTTTAGTATTTTCTCTCCGAGAAGCACCAACGCGTCCTCCAATTTGGATTTTTCTTCAAAGATATTTTTAAAAACGTTTATATTCCAATCCTTAAGCTTCAATTTCATTTTTGACAGTTTTGTATGAAACACAAACATCTTTGTTCCATGCACTTTCATTGGTTCGGTCCACCAAATCTTCATCTGGTCTACCAACCCCGCATGTCGAAGCCACATTTTCTCAAATTTGAAATGGCCCTTGACAGGTTTTGTGTTTGAGCATAAAGACAATTCTACAGGAAAATGGTCTGATATGCAAACTGGTCTTATCATTGCTTTCGGGGGTATACTTTCTAACAACCAATCTTCTGAGACAAGAAATCTATCAAGCCTCTCTGATATATTTGTAAACCCTTTTCTCTGATTAGTCCAGGTAAAAATGCCATTACTTGATTTTATGTCGATCAAATTGTTTTTATCAACAAATTCTGCAAAGTCCCTTTGGGTTTGTGCTACCCGCCTACAACCTCCACTTTTTTCATTTAAATCTAAAATTGCATTGAAATCCCCTCCCAGGATCTCCTTATTCTTTGTGAGGATCTTACTTATTTCATTCCATACTCTAACTTTTTCTTTCATCTTCGTAGGGTCGTAAACATTAAATAATGAAAATTCAAATTTTGAAGAAAGTACCTTAACCGCCAACTTCATCCAGTTGGAGTTTGCAACCACCACTGATACGTCAATTTTTGTTGGATCCCACAAAGCGCCAAGACCACCTGACGATCCTGTTGAATCGACAAAATTTCCTTTCCATTTTTTACAAGATCTAATAAACACATCCTTTTCACCACCTACTAGTTTCGTCTCCTGAAAAAGCACCAAATCTGCTCTTAAAATCTCCAACTAGTGAAGCACCAGTCATCTCTTGTTAGGGGCATTAAGGCCCCTAACGTTCCATATAAGAAACTTCATTTCTTTCCAAGGGAGGCTTTTCCTCCCTTGGATCTTATCATGTATGTTTTAATCAAGGGTTGTTTGCCTTTTAGAATCTCCTCCTCTCGTTTTTGCTTATTAGTCTTCCTACCAACTCTCCCTGCCGATACTACTTTCACTAATTGGACAATATAACGTTCTTCTATTATATCTAATTCATCTTCCTCCTCTTGGGATGATGCTTCTTGGGTTTCCTTTGTCCAGTCTTCAGCATAATCTATCAATTGAAGGGCTGCCATGGGGTTTGAAGTTCCGCATTCTGCAATTTCTCCTTCTCTCAAGTCTTGAAACACCATTTCATTTGGGTTTGGGTTAGCAATCAATAAAGCCCAATCTTTTTCCTTATTCTCTACGGCCATTTCCTCTGAGTTTGATCTTGTTCCCTTCTGGTTGTTTTGTTTTTGCTTCCAAATCTTTTTGGTTTTTCTTGGTAAGCATCTACAGGTATTTGTGTTATGGTTTCTTCTTTTGCAGTTTAGACAAAAAAAACTGTTTCCTCTATCTCCAGGGATTGTGACCATTCATTTCCGCCGTATATTAGTTTTATTTCACTTGGAATTTTGTTGATTGCAAGGACTTTTATTCTTGCATAAATCAAAGATTCACTGTTCCTTAAATCCACATCCACAATTAGACCCAGTGCTTCCCCTATCTTCCTTAAGCAATTTCTCGACCAATACTCATAAGGAAAATTGTAGAGCCTTATCAAAATCAGACCATCTCTTGGATCACACTTCAAAGGATTGAAATTTCTCTCCCACTGTTGCAGGTATAGGTGTGAATCATCGTTTTTCCAATCCAGGTTTTCTACGATCTTCTCTCTCATTTCTTCACTCTCTAGAACCGCCATGGAAAAACCTTTTGGCATAAAGTTTATTATTGAGTCCACTTTCCAATTCTCTAGCACCCATGTTCCTATCTCATTCCTGGTGAAACGACTCCCCAGGAACCGTCCAATAACCGCTTTCATCAGGAAAACATCTGCATCCGGTTGGACAATGTCTGTGAGATTGATCTTAATAGTTTCATCATCTTTCTTTATGCCTTGTACTTTCGTACGCCCTGGTTCGTTTTCATGGGCTTTCTGCTCAACATCATGATCCCTCTCTGCATCCTCTCCCTCTTCCACCATCAAATTCTCTCTTATGATTTAACGACATGCAAATTTACTTTTTCTATGTTTCCACGAAAATCTATGTTTTTTTTCTTATTGATCTTCCTCTTGAATTTTTATTAAAATACACTGATAGTTATCATTATCGAGGCGCCTATTGAACTGAGAAAAAATGATGAAAGTAGACATCTCGAGAAGGATAACTCTCAACTTATTATATATATATATATTAATATTTAATATATGTATGCTAGTTTTATAAAGTGTAAACACACTGATTTATATCATTTTAAACTTCAAAACATAAATATTACTTTTATTAAGCTATATCAATCTTGAGTTATTTTATTTTGCTTCAAACTTAATTAAGAATTATTTTATTTTATGCACGTTATTTATTGAAGAACTATTTTACTATGTGAAAGACATTCTAGAATGTCGCAAGGAGTCTCATTGTAATCATGTAAATGTAACTATAAATTCCTTATCTTAAATTTGAGATCCATTTACACATCAATGTTGTTATCCATAGTGGTGATGGTGTACACTACGACAAGCTCGAATTGGTTGCTCTTATTTATTTTTTATTAAATAAGGCAAGGCTCCATGAATATTATAGTGGATTATAATTGAACCCATGGAAAATTAGTGTTTTCCTGACTATCCGGTTGGTTACCAAGGTTGTAAACATTATATTTTGATGTGAGATGATGATTTCTTAATGCTTTATGCTTTGATTATATCATTGATGATTAGATCAGTTAGCTGAAGGGGAGGGGATCTTCGCATATGCACTTGTTTACTCTGTGTCGTATCGACTCCACCTGGTTTCGTGTCCATTCATTGGGAGGCTAGGTTTTTTGTGTTCACCCTAGTCTCATCGGGTTTGTAGTCATCAGTTATTTTATGTTGTTATCCCCTGCAAGTTAAAAGTGATTAAATGGCTGTCATCCTCAATTTAGCCCATCTACTCCACCCATTCATTTTAATTTTGCAAAAATGAAATATCTTCTAGCAGATTTAACAAATTTGGGGGAACATAAGGAAATGATTTTATTTTCATTTTAATTTTTGAAAATAGAGGATGGAAATTGGAGAGAAAAAATTGGATTTTTTTACTAAAATGTGGAATTTTGGAATTCTCCATTGTTAAACTTCCAAATTTGGAGAAAACACAATTCCATCATTATTTCTTCTACTTTTGTTTCATCTTGAATGGAATTTAAATATTGTAAATATAGTTTTAATTCAATGAAAATCCATTGAAATGCTCTCCTTGCAAACTGGAAAAAACCAAACAAGAAATTTACTCCAAAAAAAAAAAAGGTGAAAATCAAAGAAAACTCTATTTCAAAAAATTTTGAAACCCATTTTGTTGTTTTGAAAATAATTTATGTTCATGAAATGGGTTTGGATTATTTTCACAATTTGAGTTTGAAATCAAAATCTTATATATATTTGTTATATTTGAAAATTTTTGATTTTGGGTTCAACCCAGAAAATACCCTGCATGGACTAAATTTTGTTTTGTTGCTGTGGGGTGGGAGGTCAAAACTGCAGAAAAACTGTGTGTATGATGACAAGTTATAGACATCTCGAGAAGGATTCCAAACGAAACTTTGGACTCTCAACTTGAATAAGATATATATTTAAATATATTAATATTAGAGTAATTGATTTATGTGAATGCTTTATTATTTAGTGTTTTGATTATAATAGAAATTGAGTGAAAAAGTCACACTTTGATTTATATCATTTAAATAAACTTCAAAACATGAAAATATTACTTTTATTAAGCTATTTGTATACGAAATCTTGAGTTATTTTATTTTGCTTCAAACTTAATGTAAGAATTATTTTATTTTATGCACGTTATTTATTGAAGAACTATTTTACTATGTGAAAGACATTCTAGAATGTCGCAAGGAGTCTCATTGTAATCATGTGAATGTAACTATAAATTCCTTATCTTAAATTTGAGATACATTTACACATCAATGTTGTTATCCATAGTGGTGATGGTGTACACTACGACAAGCTCGAATTGGTTGCTCTTATTTATTTTTTATTAAATAAGGCAAGGCTCCATGAATATTATAGTGGATTATAATTGAACCCATGAACATAAATTATTGCAAAAAAAATTAGGCATTTTGTTGTAGTGTTTCTAAAGATAGTTAATTAAACAATGTCTAAGGACAAGAAGTTACTCAAGAAGGCTAAAAAGTGGCTTTGGGAGGACCATATGTTTCATAAGGATTGGAAAGTTTGGAGTGACATATATATGATTTGGTCAACATCCCCTTCTTAGGTAATTTGGCTATTTTCTTCAAAATCTAGTTCTTATTTTCACAAAGTTGAGCTTTTATAGCTATGTGATAATTGATTTTTTTGTTTGCTTTGAGGCTATATTTAGTGTCAATGAAAAATATAACTTATCATAAAATTATAAAAATTGGGGGTCTCTTCTCCTTCTGCACTTAACAAAATACTAGTTATTTGCTCACCCTCTTTGAAATTCAAATTTGAGAACATCTATTAGAAATCTCAAATTAATACATTTCACTCTAGTGGAGTTGCAATTGAATCTTCAACTCTATCAAAGTTGTATACAATAACATGGGAAGGTGCAATGTTGCATCAAATTATATAAAAAATGAAGACATCTTATTCCTTGTCAAATGAAAAATATTATTTGCTTTACTTGCCAATCTTGAAATGAATATGTTTTGGAAGAACATTGGGGTTTGGGGGCTATAAAGAAGAACAAAAATCTCATTGAAGAAAAGCGTGACCTAAATGTTTTATATTTGTTGGTCATGAGTAAATTTTTTCAATATGTGGTGACACACGACAAGGAGTTGATCAACATTGGTGAGATGAGTGCCAACACAATACTTCTAGTGACATTGCAATTTGGGGTTCATCTCTTGTGGTGCAAAGAAAGAGGTGGGTTATGAGTGAAATGCAAAGCCTGAAAATTAAGGCACAATGTAAATCAAAATTTCAATATTGACTTTGGTGTTAATTACATTGGTGTGATCTACACTCATAATTAAGGGGAAACAACATGACAACATTCTAATTTTATTTTTCGATTTAAATAATTTTTAATTTATTTTAAGTTTGATAATTGATTAACTTTAGATATATATACTAATTTTAATTTAACAAATATCATTACAAAAAATCTAGATTTTTAAAAAGATATGTGTAATAAAAATATCCACTAAACATCCCAATCTTAATATTATAAATCAAAATAAAATCTTTATTAATTTATTTTAAGTTTGATAATTGATTAACTTTAGATATATATACTAATTTTAATTTAACAAATATCATTACAAAAAATCTAGATTTTTTAAAAGATATGTGTAATAAAAATATCCACTAAACATCCCAGTCTTAATATTATAAATCAAAATAAAATCTTTAAAATATTACTCAAAGTTTAATGAATGCCTCCATATGAATAAAAAACTTTAAATTAAATGTTTTTAAAAAATTAAGACTTTTGTTTTCCATAATAAAATTCCAATTTATCCTCTAAAAACAAATATTCCTTATATCATGAAATTTTCGCTTGTGAAACTCCCTCCATGGAACCGCTTTACTAGCGCTCGACACGTGCCAAGTTGAATGCGTTTCCCCCCAACTGGGCAATTTAAAAACAAGAGCTGCAAGGCAGCGAAGTTCCTGCCAGAAAGTTTTAGAATAGTTTTGTTTGTATTTGTTGAGTTTGTTGTGTTTTAGGAACAATTGGTCAGGATAAAGCAATTATCACCTAAATTTAGGAATTTGATCATTGATAGAGTCAACTTTGTCTTCCATTACAAAATGACCGTGATAACAATAAGTTTTGGTTGGCATAAAACAATTGTCACCTAAATTTAGGAATTTGATCATTGATAGAGTCAAATTTGTCTTCCATTAGAAAATGACCCTGATAACAATAGAATTTTGCTCACTTCAAAATTTTGAAATGCTTTGGTTGTACTTTTAGGCCATGAAAAAAGCACAATTTAAATGTTGCTAGCATTATGTAAATACTTATGAGTTCAAATATTTCCTTAACTATTCAAGGTGACTAGACAATGCTCATGCATTTCTAGGATAGTATAGTTATAAGCCTACCATTTAGAATAACAATTTTGTATTGTAGACTCATCATTGTGTGAACTGATATTTGTCTAGGTAATTAAGTGTTTAACTTAGACATTGATGTGTATACCCTTAGCTTGTCTCATTTGAATTTTTGTATCAAGATAAGTCATAACCAAATTATAACATCTCTAGATGGACATGCTCTCTCAGATATGATTAGGATGAGTGACTAAATGTGTTACATATCCATCAACATTTTTTTTACATGTCAGAAAAACTTCATGAAATCATAACATAAAGAGAAAGATTAAATAAAAGATAAATGAGATACATATCTTTGTTTGGATTTTCATTTCATTTGTTCTATGTTATATTCTTTTCAAAATTGGACTTCTTTTTTTATGATCAATAATGCTCATAAATCACAAGAGATAACTCTTTGCAATCAAACACAAATCTCCAGAGTTCCATTATCGGAAAATTTGTATTTATTTGATCTCCTCAGAAAACTCATCTATCTTGTAAGTCAAGTAACATCTGCAAATTGTATGTACTAGCTTGTGCTGCTAGAATTGGCCATGTAAATTTTTGTAACACTGGCTAGTATAAACTAAAGGCCTTCATTTTTAGTAGAAAGGGGTCTTTTAAACATTGCATCTAGCATGGTCATGACTTAAAAAGGCAATATTATTATACTTATTTAGATAATCTCTATGATATATTTATCTTAAACAAAGCAATATTGTTGTGGATTGACAAATGGATGTATTTGGGGTGTTGCAATGAAAGTTTTTTGGACAATGGAAAATGTTGGTATGGCCCCCAGTCTAAAAGGAGAAGTGTATAATTGAGAGTCCAAATGACAAACTTCCATAGCTAAAATGATATATGTAAAGCAAAAGTTACAATGTAAAAATCTAAAATTTCAATATGTGACTTTGATATTGTGTTAATTACATTGGTGTGATCTGACACTACATAATTAATGGGGAAACAACATGACAACATTCCTTATTTTAGTTTTTTCGATTTAAATAATTTCTTAATTTATTTTAAAGTTTGATAATTGATTAACTAAAGTATTTTTAAGATTATAAATATACTAATCTTTTAAATTATTACAAATATGGCACTTACATAAAAATCTAATGTCTTTTAAAAAGAGTATGTGTAATAAAAATAAATCCAACATAAACATCCACAATAACTTAAAATATTATAAATCAGAATAAAATCTTTAAAAGTGCCTTTAGTTCAAATACAAGTTATTCAATAGTTTCTATCTTTAATTTTGTCATAATTTAACAATGTTATCCCATTCAAAACTACCAAAAAGTATATATTAAATTTGTTAATAATTAATTTTAATTTATTTATGTATTGTTGTTTATTTTATAATATATTTGTTATATGTTAATAAATTTATTCTATTTGTTTAGGATTTATATGATATTATTTTATATAAATATTGATTGTAATGTATTTAATTTATTTTATATAATTTTTTCTAATAAATATCTATGCTTTCATAATAAATATAAAAACTTTAAAATATTTTAAATGTTATTTAAAAAATTAAGAAAAATCCAAATATAAAAAATTAAACCATATAAAATTATACATGAAATAATGATAAGAACTTTAATAATAAAAATATTAAAAATGTATTGAAATTTATCTTAACTATAATAATTAAACAATCAATAATAAATTTATCTTCCTCTAAAATTTAAACAAATAAATTTTAACTATAATAATGAATCAATATTAACTATAATAATGGATTAATAAATATTTATCTTAAATAGTTGATTTCAAATATCAAGTTATTCCAAAAACAATTATTATTTTATTATAAATTAATAGTTTCTATCTAATAGTTTTTATCTTTAATTTTGAATTAAAGTTTTTACTTTAATTTTGTCATAATTTTTACCTCCAAAATAAAAATGAGCTTTATGAATGATATTGTAATTATTATAAATTAACATTTCTAACTTTAACTTTGCCATAATTTTTACATTTGAATGTGCAAATATTAGTTTATTAGTTGAGAAGTGGCGAAAAAAATGCAATGAAATTGAAATTGCATAACATCGCCTAAAATTTTTAGCCAATAATATTCAAGAAAAATAATTTTGAAAATTAGAAAAGCATGTTTTTAACTTTAGAAAAAACTTCAAATATAATGTATAAAAGAAAATAATTAATTTTGATTGGTTGAAATTCAAAACATTAATAACTAGTTAGGATTTTGCCGGCCTATAGTTCCTTTGGCAGGAACTAATAATAAACACTTCTCACTCTTCAAATTATTACTGAAATTTAGCTGCTCAGGAAATGTGCAGCAACCCAGTGGGGCCCACTGCATAAAACGCGAAGAAAACACGGTGTTGAACAGCAATTTATTACTAAATTAACAAAATTTTAATCATAATCTAAGGATTGCTTTTTATTTCATACCCAACGGCTTTTTAGAAAAAAAGCATTAGGAACTGAGATGTTTTGATAAGACCGTCTGGTTTAACTTTTACCGGAGCGTTTGGCGGCAGAGTGTACTTTCCTAGAAATTCACAAAGCTTTTCCTTCAACACCAAGTTAGGCAAAAGCTAAATTGGTTGACTGAAAAATGACCGCCAGCGGTTAAGACTGTGCGACTTTACATAAAATATGGCAGTTATATATAATAGTTAGTAATCTTATCTTACTACGGCCGATACAGGAGCTGCCATTAATAAAAAATAGCTTTTCATACAACTGTTTTATAGAGCTTTATGTTTCTTTAGAGGTTGGTCACATGGATGAACTTAGTGTTCATGGACTGCTAAATAACATGAGAGATAAATTAGCGGGCTCGCCAGCTTAGCGTTCGTGTTTAGCGAATCCTCGGTATATGCATTTCTGTTTGTGTATACATTTAGCAATTTTTAAAACTTTTGCGGCTAAGTTTGTAAGATTTTTTAAAGATTTGGGTTGCTGCTTAGCTTTAACGGCTAAATTTGAATGCTTTGTGGTTTTATTTTAACTTTGGCGGCTAAATTTGGAGCGTGTAGTTATCTATGGTCGCTGAATCTGAAGAGGTTTTTACATTCACTAACTGTAGCAGCTAAATCTGGAGGCTTTTTTGGTGATATTTTATTCCATGGCTAAATGTGGAAGTTTTGTTGTGTTATTTATAATTGCAGTTAAGTTTGGAGGATTTGTGGTTATGGTTTAACACGGCAGCTAAACCAAATGGGTTTGTGGTTTTGTTTCAACTTTTAATCTCTGGCGGTTAAGTTTTAGGAATTTTTGAGGTGTGTTCGCCCCGACAGCCAAATTTAGAGGTTTTGTGATGTTATTAAATCGGCCAGGTCCATTTGAAACTTGGAAGATTTGTAGTAATATTTTCAACTTTGGCGGTCAGATTAGAGGATTTTTGATTGAATTTATTGCTAAGGGATTGCGCGTGCCAAGTCGGAGGGTTTGATGGTTAATTTGGATGTTTTGGGAATCCGACGTATTGTCTCATAAAAGGTAAATGCTTGATTTTTTACAGGACTTTATATCCAATACTTTCTTTCCATGTCACCTACTTGCTCAAAATAAATATCTTTTCGCTCTTTTGCGTCATCAACACTTTAGCGCCCTGTTCTGTAAAAACCTTGTTTCGTAATGCTGGCAGCATTTTGCTTTGGTTATCTTTTACCCAGTATCATTTTATTCAAAACGGTAGAATCTTTTTGATCAAATCGATTTTATTTTCTTATGCAAAGGATCTCTTCTCTGGTAACTAATTAATCCCTGTTGCAGCAGATTTAAATTGAGGATCTCATGTTCTGAGCAGTCGATCAGCTATGCAGAGGGCAGAAAAGAACTGGGAGAGACTCGTACGTGCGACCTTGCAGAGAGGGCAGCTGAGAAGCCATGCGCCGAAAATAGCTGCCAGTGGGCTTGCAGGCCCTGTGCCCGCCTCTTTACAAAACACAGCTAATATAGATGCCATTCTCAAGGCCGCAGATGAAATTCAGGATGAGGATCCCAACGTTGCGCGCATTTGTAAGTGTTTTGTATACCAATTCATTTGCATTCAGATTTAAAAATAAAAAGAAGAGATACTTTAGGGCTAGGAGGACTTGGCCTTGTGATAAATTCCAAGTACATGAGAAAAAAGGTCATCGAAGAAATGTCTACTCATTGTAATCAGTCTTCAAATAGATGCGTCGATTGCTTTTGTGATTATTATTATCTACGTAGTAGAATGGTTAAGGAAATTGTTAGTCAAAGAGACGATTTATTACACATCGTTAACAGCCTCTTCCCCAAAAAACTGCACATAAATCTGTAGGTAAAGAGATGACTCAATTGCTTTTTGATTATAATTGATGCACACAATAGAATGGTCATAGAAGAAATGACTACTTTTGGAAATTGGTCATCGAAGGGACGGCTTAAGATACATGTAAAAAAATCCCACCATAATAAATCAAAGAGGCAACTTAATTCACATTGTCAAAAACTCCACAAAAATAAAAATAGTGAATTGATTTGAAAATTTGGTTGGACATTCTCATGAATGCATTTCGGTAAACTTTCAATCTCAATTTACAAAAATAGAAAAATAATTCCAAATTGATATCAATGAAATTTCAAAGCCACTGCTCTCTGGTTGGTATTTTGCATTGCCCATCTTGAAACAATAAAAAGCAGTACATTGTAGCAGTGAATGTTCTCATTGAATTGGGACCTCTGACACACCAAATATCAGATCGCAGGGTGACATTTTGAAATCACTATAATGCAGTACAGTACCTGAATAAGTGCTGAAAGTCAATTATAAAAACCTAAGTTTATTAACTTGCTGCCAGAAAAAATTCTTCATTTCATATACTAATTTATATATATTCGCAAAAGGTGTGAATTATGTCAGTATGGACAATTATTTAGCTCAAGACTTAGACTCAGTCGTTCAAACTCAGCACCAAGACCTGGCAATGTGAAAAATCTTAAGATATAGGAAATTTCATAAAGATTGAAGTTTTGCCCTTATCGACCGCTGAAAATATGAAAATGACTAAACTGATATTGTCAACTGAAATCCTTGCCAACTGGAAAAATTCATTTACAAAATTTGTTCTTCATGCTGATAAATTAATTTTCCCAACTGAAAAACCTCTTTTTGTCTTTTGCATTAATGATTAACCTGTCAGAAGTTAGAAAATAATAGTTGTTTTTCAGTCATTCTTTGTGTGTTCTAATTCTGTCTTTAGACACTGTCAGAGTCTTATTTGATTCTTGGCCAAGTTGGCCAAGTTTTTGATGTGACTTGCAATTACACTAGCAATTGCAGCGATTAATTCTTCAAGAGGAACTAATCTAGTAGTACCGTTTCATGAGCTTTTGAAGGAGTGAGTGCATATTGAAGTTGAATTTGCAAAGGTGTCAAGTCAGTTGATGAAATGCATTCAAAATCCTACCTCACGTTGTAGGATGATTACCATGAACACTCCAGAGGAGGAGTAGATGGCTAGTAGTATTGGACTGTTTTGCATGGAAGTGAGTCATTTGACATGGTGGAATATTCTGTTATATTTTGCGTCTGATATTTGTGTTCTAATGACTATTATAAAGCATACAATTTTGTTGCTGGTAATGATTATGTTTTGGTCTCACCATGCTTTTTGTTGTATTTTGAAATTTTTTGTGATTGTTAGCATAAATTCCACCCTTATGAATATCTTGTCAAACTCATGCAAGAATTTAGAAAACATAAAAAAAAAAACTTGGAAGTGTTTTTTAATGTTCTTTAAATCAAATTTGGTAGTTTCATGGTTATAGGCTATAGCAACTGGCTACAGGTTATTATTTCTAATATTTTTAATCTAGTTCCCTGATAAACCAAAAATATAAATTACAATCCAAAGCTGGGTACAGCTGGAGATAAAATGGTGAAAGAAAACTTAATTTAGTTCCCTCATAAACCAAAGATGTAAATTATCTAAAGCTGGATACAGCTGGAGATAAAATGGTGAAAGACAATTTAAGTTATTATTAGGAACTTGCATAAAATCTTGTTATTATTTTAGTACATCTTGCTAAAACCCCATGTTATTCAATTGCTGTTATTTTACTTTTCATGTCATAAGTAAAACTTTTGCTAGTAATTTAGGCAATCTGAAAATTTCTTTGAACATTTGATCGCATGCTTTGCGATGAGTTTGAACTTTTAAGCAATTTCTCAAAAGTCCATTGCACATATCACCTTGACAAAGAAGGAACAAAAATATATATTGTGCAATACATGCTATAACTATGCATTTGGTGAACATTGCATTTATCTTTCAGTGAGGCATTTGAGTTAGCTAGCTTGTAATTTGGCAAGGGATTGCATTACAGAGAATATTCTCAAGTTTATCTAGATGATGGTATTGTCTTTACTTTCTGTTTATTCACTGCCACATAAGGGTTGAGGACTAGCGGCTGTCTTAGTTACATAAGAGTTCAGAGAAAGTAAATGGTTTTTTAACTGTAAAGTGGTTTGAGTATCTTGCAGTGTGTGAGCATGCGTATTCTTTGGCACAAAACTTGGATCCTGTTAGTGAAGGAAGAGGTGTACTGCAGTTCAAGACTGGATTAATGTCTGTCATCAAGGTATGCTCCTGTATGGATGTAGTTATTTGATGCAGCTTCATGTTAGTCTTTTATTCTGTTCTGCTTGTGTCATGAAATAAAACATTTTCTACATTCCCACCTTTACATTTCTGAGTGCATTTCACTGTGAAGTGTATACTTATCATTCGGTTTTAAAAATTGCTTGCATTGTTTTGGTGTTTTACAGCAAAAACGCGCCAAGAGGGATGGTGGAA
The DNA here is from genome assembly GCA_007258455.2 of Sequoia sempervirens. Taxonomy (NCBI): domain Eukaryota; kingdom Viridiplantae; phylum Streptophyta; class Pinopsida; order Cupressales; family Cupressaceae; genus Sequoia; species Sequoia sempervirens. The sequence goes on along the minus strand of VDFB02251990.1, from coordinate 135,669 downwards.
CATTTGATCGAAACCAAGATATTGATCGCCTACAGGAATTTTACAAGAGTTATAGAGAAAAACATAGAGTGGATGAATTTCAGGAGGAGGAGAAGAAGATGCAGGAATCTGGAGCATACAGTGGCGACCTTCGAGAGTATGTACCATGTGCCAAAATCACAAGTTGTCTTTGGACTGTGTCTGTCAGTGTAACTCATTTTTAAACAGTGAAGCATGCTATCTTATTCTCCAATGGCATGTGGATTATACATTAGATAACAGTGTAAGTTATTTGTTGAAAATTGAAGCTTGGTATTTCAATTTTTAACATGTAGCCAATACAGTAGACAACGTGTATGACACTGTCAAAAAGTTTCTTTATTTGTCAATTTGGAGTAAGATTGGGGCAGGATGGCATGCGCGCTCAACATTACAATTCTATAAGTGTTCTATGATCCTAACCTTACAATTACATAATGCAAACTTGCTGGTATCAGATTTTTTAACTTTACCTTCCATTTCTATCTAGGAAACTATGATTAACCTTTGAATACATTAATTGTTTAAGTTTTCAACGTAACTGTTGGGTCACTCTCCTACAAATGCATATACTTGAAGAAAACAAGCTTCCATATGCAACTTGTCAGAATTATCTCTAACTGTTTGTTGGGTGTCATCCTCCCTATGCATGTGTTGAGATTGTCCATAACCTCCTCACCAACCCTAAAGGAATTGCAGAAGAAAAACTTCTGATTCAAGTATGAGGCCGCTGCATATATGTGTTGGTGGAGTTGCTTGTTCCACCTTCAATCAATTATGCACCAAATGAGTTCAAATTTTATCTTGTTGGACCCATAGTAATGCTGACTGGCTTGCTTGACCTTGTCCTTGGCTTCATACAAATAACCTGTTGTGATTATTTCTCCATCCACCAAGCACAAAACCTTGAGCAAAGTTTGTCACCCAAAACTAAAATATTATGGGTTTTCAAAAATAAAATTAGTAAAAAAATGCACAACAACAACAAAAGTAAATTGTTTTTTTTACATTGATAGGTGTTCCTTAGGTGAGAAAGGGGCTTCCACAATCATCAAATCTACAGCTGATAATTCTTTTTTAGATATTACAATTCCAAATTCAATCTTGCCCAGACATGTAGTGGTCTCCTCCTTTGACGGTGGAAGCTCCCAGCCATGCATTAATCTTTTGCTATGATGGTTGGAGTCTTGGAGATCCTTTGACTAGACCTTGCTGCAAATATCCACTACCAAGTCATTCATTACTTACTGTTGTCTTGTCATGGCTTTTCTATATGCCCTCACATTAATTTTCTCGAACTAGTCAGATAACTATTGTCAACTTCAATAGGATAAAACAATGGCTATACTTCATCAAAAGTCCTCTATCATAAAATATTTAGATTCCTCATGAAAAGTTATGCAATTTCAAAAAATACACTTGTTTTTTAATTTGTATGCAAAGTTATGGCATTTGCAAGTTATAGGACTTTGAGGTATGGTTTCATTTTCATCCAAGTTTTTGGTTTTGGTTTGGATCTTGGTTTGGGTTTGTGGATTTGACAATTTTCTTTGGGGTTGGGTTCATTTCGGGTTTGCCCATTTAAAACATGTAAAATCACACACACACATATGTGCAGCCTAAAATCAGGAATTAAGTTTAGAATACCACATAACATCAACAAAACCGCCATAGACTCAAAGGCCATTTAAAACATAAATGATAAATACTTCAAAACATTCATTATTCAAACTTAAAGTTCAATATTAAAAAAATAATATCAAGTTCAATAATCAATTTTCAGTGTCATATTGTTTCAAAGTCATCAACATCATCGCCATTGACATTAGATGATGTAGGAACGTTTGAATAACCACAAGCAGTGCCACTCACACTAAAACTGTGCTTGCTTACGAACTTCTTAACTAGAACATGTTGGGAAGTGGAAGCATCCAAGTTATTATGTTTTGGCTCTATATCCCACAACTTTGTGTCCCTTCCTTGCAACCATGTTGTTTGTGTGAAAGGAGATGCAAGTTGGAATGCGCATACACTAACTTCTTTGCTTTTTTTGAGTGCAATCTGTTGTGTTTTATTGAGTGGATGAAAGAGAATGTGCTTCAATTCCTCTAAGATGTAGATGAACTAGGAACCTATGAAAACAAAGTTGACAGATAGAGTTATGTATTATACAAATAATTTAAAAAAAAAATTATAAATGAAACTTCAAAGATTAACTTTTTGTTTTAATTAAACTTACTTGTGGTAGAATTTTGATTGCGAGGGTTTGTAGGTGTTGGAATTGTTGGCCATGGAAGTACCACCAACCATAGAAGCATAAATTTCCCCAAAAATCCTTGCATAAAAATTGCGAAAAATTGCCCAACTAACCCATCGCAAAACCCTAACCATGCAAAATCATTATTTAATCAGGTTTTTTTTGTTGATTTTTAGCAGAGAACTAAGTGTTGGCCGCTGGGATATGGTTCACCATAAAAAATTCGCTAGATTTCATCAAGTTGTTGAGTCAAATTGCAAGTAGTCGACCTTGAATGGACGCATATTTCTAATAGATGTCAAGGACATTAAAATAGAGACACGTTCTTTGGTATGCTTCTACGTTTGATGTTAAGGACATTATCATGTAATGGTTAAGAGATGTGTTGCTTTTTTCTCTATATTCCACACTACTGTCATTTGCCTTAGGCTTGTAGTAATGCTTTCCATGTATATAAATCCAAAGACATAGTTTAGTGGGAAATAGTAGACAATATCATAAATACTAAGGAAGGCTTCTATCTTATTTTTTTAACATATCTGAACCTTATAAGAGTACTTGCCAAAAGTAAATATAGAAAGCCATACTAAACTGAAATGAAATTCTATTGGCTTGATATCAACCTAAAGAGGTTTGTTTTCTTTAAATTCTTGTGATCTTGACTATTCAAAAGAATTTTAACATTTCAGTTGTCAACAATAATACCAAGGTGGTTGTTTAGATTATCGAGGCTAGGTTAAGACAAATTTCCTTTTTTATATGCTAACAGAGTGTGATAATTTGGAGCTTCAATTTGACACTGGCCATCAAGTTCTAATGACAAGCAGGTAGTGTAGTGACAATTGTACAATAGCAATACATGAATGTTTTAGACATATATAATGTAGCATTCCATGCATGTTAAATAGGTATCAAGAAAACTAATACATACCTTGAAAGAAGTCATGCCTTGGTCTTGAGGGCTTAGTTTAATCCCTACCAAAACAGGCCTCATATATTTTCTCTTTAATGATCCAGATAGATTTCAGCAGTAACTGTCCTATTGAAAGGGAATGTTCCTCATGCTTTGATTTTCCATTGAAACTTGTACCTATTATCTCTCAAATTCTCAACTCAAAGTCCATCAATGTTTTTAACACCATCATCCACTTATACACAAAATAAAGGAGAATTTACTTGAAGAAGAATAGCTGAATTGTGCCTCAAATGGTTATTATTATCTAATGAACCCTTTACTCTTTTACAAATGTGCTAAAATAGTTATCAATGAGAACTTTTCAATATCATTTATGGTCTTTTGAGATTCAAGATTTTGTTCCAAAAACATTTTATATTACTCTATCATGAGCTATTTGATTCAAAACTGATTAAGTTGAACTTTGCAATTGCTTCCTTTGTCATATGATTTCCCTTTCACACTCTTTATTTAGTTCACTTTGACATTGTTCTAGAAATTGCAAGTATTGTTAAATCACAAATATGAACTAGTTGATTCCCGTTTGTAATGTATGATGTCTGTTCAGCAAATGAAAATTGTCTTTTTTAATGACTTCTTGAGCTTGAGGATTTTGAGATCCTAGAGGCCAACTTGGATAGTCATGAGGTTGAACGACTTAGGATAGGCTTTGAACCAAGAGCTTTATCATCAAGACTTGCAGCCCTCTAGCATAGTTCTATTTGTAGTAGCAAGAGTCATTGGCTACATTTGTGATTTTTTGGAACTTTGTACTCAGTTTATAGGTTGACTTTATACAAACTATATCGTAATTGAAATTCTATCAAATGTAGCCATAAGTTATTATTTATTCACTATGAAGTATGCTTTGTTTTTGGAACTTCACATGTAGTTTATATGTTGACTTAGTACAAACTATATTTTAATTGAAATTCTATCAAATGTAGCCATAAAGTTATTATTTATGCACTATGAAGTAAGCTTTGTGCAATGCAATGTAATCAGCGATATGAATATAAACAACAAAATCCTATTTTCTACAATTCATAGGTTAAATCCTCTATTTTATTTGCTCTCTATATCTCTATGCTATGGAAATGCCCTTAAATTTTTTTAAAAAAGTTTGTCTCTTTTTCTACACTTCTTAACGTTTTTTAAATCCGTTTTTTTTCATGATTTTTTCAAAAAATCTTATACTTTTGGTTTGCCAATTTTTTTCCCAAATGATTTTTGCTACTATGCCACCAACTGCGAGCATCCTTCTTGGATTTATCGCAAAGAGCTTTGATACTTTGACCATTGGAGTGTATAAAATCAATGAATTCACTTGTGACTATATCCTACAAATTAGGATTAGGGAGGAGTTTATGAAATGCTGCCTTTTACTCTTTAGCGATGGGGCAATCTTTGTTAGCACAAAAAGAATCTCAACATTATAGTATTTTGGACTTAATGAAAAGGCAAGAAGATGTAGTGAGGTGGTCATTGTGTTCCATTTCTCTTCAATAATTTGTGCACTTGTTTGAAGAAACTTTTTTTAGAATCTTGCTTTTTCTTATTTATGATTAATCTTTGTAAATGTTAAACAAATCTGAGTCAAAAATCAGAAAGGGATCCTATAGAACTAAGAATAAACTAAGCCAGAGATTTCTGAGAAATAAATTTCTAAGACAAAACGTTTTTCTGAAGACTTCTATTATTGCCGAATGTACTGAATGCAGAACATTAATGATTTCTATGTTTGCATATTCAGATTTGAATCATCTAATATATGATAGAAGACTCGCTTCCAAGAGATGCGTCTCTTGAGAAGACGTGTCTCCACACGTGGAGGCACGTCTGCTCAAGAGACGTGTTCTTTTAGAGTGCGGGTTCTTCTCTCAACAAATGTTAATTCGGATTAACAAACAGACATACCTTTACGCAAGGCAGATGTGTTAAAATACTCCCGAATTTAAACAATGCAATTTCAGAATATCATTTAGATATATATGATTTTTATACATGCTTTATAAAATTCGTCTGATTACTTATTTCCAGAAAATATGAAAGGTATTAGGTCTTATACAAGCGATGATGATGCTTAAGCAATCATCATTTATATTTTATCTAAGCTACCATTCATTAACACTCCCTCTTAGCTTAGGGACGATATTTCAAATCAAATAAGTATGGATATCACCTTTACACATGATATCGAAGATAAGGAATGTTCTCTCAAAGTTGTCAAGTCACATGACATTCTTCATAACTCATCTTCATTATGGTATGTGCACTGACATCAAGTCACATGATGTCTACCATAATTCATGGCATATCCACGGATATAAATATCCACCATGATTATCTCTTAAAGATCACAATGATCTTCAGATGATATCAAGTCCCATGATATCCATCAAAGTGTCTAAGAGATACCATCATGACATATTCACAAATATCAAGTCACATGATATCTATCATGATTGTTTATCATTGTAGAGTCGTCACTTTACAATGTCAAATACAAGTGTTCATTATTAGAAAGATCGTCACCTTTCAATAATGTACACAGGATAGTAGGCCCAAAAAGTCATGGAGTCACACACATGACAAAAGAGTTTACACAATTAAACATCTTTATATATTAGTACAATTTGATAAACAATTTGAATTTCAAACATAAATAACAAATTACATTTCAACCATACCAAGTTTCTTCTTGAAGTGCTCCACCTTGATTTGGGAGAGGGGCTTGGTGAGAATGCCTGCAGTTTGATCATTTGTACTAATATACTCCAACTGAATTACTTTCCTTTCCACCATATCTCTTACATAATGATAGGGGATCTCAGTGTGCTTAGATCTATCATGAAAACTCCCTCTTAATCTCAGAATTCAAAAATTCCTTGTCTTACACCTAAGGTTAGAGCTTTCTTCAAAGTTGAGTTCTTAGGCCATGCCAGAACTTTCCCATCCATAAAGGTAACCCTATATCCATTGTCTTCAAGAGCTGAGATGGATATTAGATTCCTCTTTATTCCAGGTACGAATAAAACTCCAATGAGTTGAAGGGAGAGACCAAATTTCAATGTGATGGAGCAAGTTCCAACCCCTTTTTACCGGATGTGCTGAATCATCCCCAATTGTTACTTCTTCATCAAACTCTTCAGTCATAGTGTCTAAGTGTTCTCTAAACCCTGTGATGTGCCTTGAAGAACCACTATCAATCACCCAGTTGTTGATATTGATAGATACATGACTTGATAAGGCAGATTAAAATACAAGTTTCTCAGAATCATAATCAGAAGTTGACTTTTCTGTTTTAGCATATGATGCTTGTTGTTTTAATCTGTCAGGGCACTTCATTGCATAGTGTCCATATTTATCACACCTAAAACATTGAACTTGGGAGATGTCCTTTCTTTTCTTGGAGTTTTTCTTCTTACTTTTCTTAAGAGAATTTGTGTTTAAAACTTGAATATCCTCATCTATAGGTTTCTGCTTATTTTCCTTTGACAAGAGTCTAGTTTCTTCTTGTAAACAGTCAGATCTTAACCTATCAAATTTGGGGAGTTTAGATCTCGCACTTATCCCTTGAACAAATGACTCCCAAGAGTTTGGTAGGCCTCCTAGTGCAATTAATGCTAATTCTTTGCTATCAATCTGATATCCAATTGTAGATAATTGATCCCTTAGTTCAATGATCCTCATGAAGTATGCATTAATAGTTTCTCCTTCGTTTATTTGGATATTGTTGATTTGCCTCTTCAATGCAAGGGTCCTACTGGTGTTGTTTATCTCATAGGTGTTCTCAAGGGATTTGAACATATGGTATGCAGTTTCATGTTTTGCTAGGATGGGCACTATGTGATCCCTAACTGCATCTACAAGGATTTTCATGGCCTTTTCATTGTTTTCTACCCATTGAGTTTTCTCAGGTTCAGACTTAGGTTGCTCCAAATTTTCTCTCACAAGTGAGTCTACCTTATGTTCCTTAAGGATCATCATGATTCTAAATTTCCATGATGTGAAATTTTCTGCTCCTGCAAGGTGATCTTCAAATCTGATCACACTTGACATTATGAAGAATGTGAGTAAATTCGATTTTAGAAAATACGAATTTTCAGGAGCAAACTGATATTAGATTTGTTTGGGATTTGCACAACGTGGCTCTGATACCATGTAAATGTTAAACAAATCTGAGTCAAAAATCAGAAAGGGATCCTATAGAACTAAGAATAAACTAAGCCAGAGATTTCTGAGAAATAAATTTCTAAGACAAAACGTTTTTCTGAAGACTTCTATTATTGCCGAATGTACTGAATGCAGAACATTAATGATTTCTATGTTTGCATATTCAGATTTGAATCATCTAATATATGATAGAAGACTCACTTCCAAGAGATGCGTCTCTTGAGAAGACGTGTCTCCACACGTGGAGGCACGTCTGCTTAAGAGACGTGTTCTTTTAGAGTGCGGGTTCTTCTTTCAACAAATGTTAATTCGGATTAACAAACAGACATACCTTTACGCAAGGCAGATGTGTTAAAATACTCCCGAATTTAAACAATGCAATTTCAGAATATCATTTAGATATATATGATTTTTATACATGCTTTATAAAATTCGTCTGATTACTTATTTCCAGAAAATATGAAAGGTATTAGGTCTTATACAAGCGATGATGATGCTTAAGCAATCATCGTTTATATTTTATCTAAGCTACCATTCATTAACAATCTTCTTAATTATTAATTTGATGCCATCATATATTCTTCCAAGCAAGGCTTGTCCATGTTAGCATAATGAATCATATTCAAGATTGGCTTGGTGAAACTAAGGAAACACTCTACATGATCTCACCGGAAGTCATATAAGCATAGTTTACATAATCGCCGATTAATCTCCGAGTGGGTGATTAATCTCCAGATTCTAAGCAAAACGATTATTTTCTGCCTTTACTCACCAAATGCTACAGTAGTTTTAATGGCTGATTTTTGCCCTCATTTTTGTGCGGATATTTCAGGGTTTTCACATGTTTTTTCTGCGTTTGTTTTTTTTTTTTCGTGTTTTCTGCACTTTTTTCTGCGTTTTTTTGGCGCCATTTTGTCTGTTTTTGAGTTGTTTTTCACCTGCTTTCCCCGCCGCTCTTGGTTTCCACTCCTCCAAACTCTTCATCGCTGGTTTCTGCTACAGCCTGAAAGTAAGGTTTCGAAAGGTTTCGATGAGTGTTTTTAGAGTATGTTTATTAAAATGAAAATTACGGCCAAGATCCTAATAATGAGCACATTTAGGTTTTAACATTATAGATTAGCTGCTAGCATAATTAATATATAATGTATATTTTATATAATAAAAAATAAATTATAAATAATATAATTATATTACTTATTAATATTATATATTATATTTTTTAACAAAACTATTAAATACATATATAAAATTATTTAATTAATAGTTAATAATTATTATATTTTTTTTATAAGAAATTTTGCTACTTTTTAAGTCACCGAGTATTTGCCGAGTCAAAAATTTTGTGCTTGCCGAGTACTCTCTAATTCCGAGTATGTAAACTATGGCAGGAACAACCCTTCCTTTGGTTCTCCCCCAAAACCTTTTCTGCTAGAAATAGACCTCGATCCTTTAGGAAATTGACACCAAAATGATGAAAACATATATTGTATTTTGAACATATAATTTATAATTTACAAATTATGCATAAAATTTTCTTGTCTTATAATTTTTTGCATCTATATCAGTGATAAGATAGCTTCCTGATTGTTAGATGCATTCCAGATTGGAGCGAAGGACAGTGGAAATGAAGAGAGTTCATGCAACTTTAAAGGTGTTAGGTGAAGTTGTTGAAGCGCTTACAAATTTGATCCCTGAAGAGGTACATCTATATAAAACTATTATTTGAAAGACAGTAGTAGATTTGTCTTTAGTGCCACAAAACAGCTAGTTTATTGCATGGTTGAAAACAACTTTTTCAAATTCAAATTATCCACTCATTTTAGGCAGCTGAATTTATTGTATGCATTTAGTTATAAGTATAACTTCTTTTGGTGCTTTTTTTTAAATTGAAATGGCTGTAAGTTTACAGTGGTTGTGTTTTCCTTGATGACGACAGGCTGATGAAAGGGTATTCTAACCTTATTTATATTTGCTTTAAGATTGCTAACAATTGCTCTTTCTATTTGCCAGTTGAAAAGAGTAATGGAAGCAGATGCAGCAATGACTGAAGAAGTGGCTTACAACATTGTACCATTGGATGCACCAGCACTGACAAATGCTATTACCACTTTTGCAGAGGTAATGATGTTCATTTGGAAAGTTTTTATGGATACTTGAATATTCACCATATTTTGCTCTGTTGTTGGAAACTATTTCATTCAGAGCAAGGAATTATAATATGAAAATCATAAACTTGAGTTTTTAGTTCTTAGAAGATTTTACCGAAATAGATTCAGTGCTACTGAGAGCCATTATGTTGCACTAAAACCCATATGGTGGTTACAAGTTGAATTCAGGTCAGAGCTGCAGTTTCAGCATTGAGCAATTTTGGAGATTTGGCAAAGCTGCCAGATGGTTACCCAGTGCCAAAGATGCGAGGGTTGGATATTCTTGATCTTTTATGCTATGTTTTTGGATTTCAGGTTTGGACTCACAGAGAACTTTTCCTTTGGGCAGCAGAGTAACTTGTTCATTTTTTTGACTGAATTGTGAAAGCGACTTACAGAGAACTTTTCCTTTTGGCACTCAAGTAATTTGTTTAGGTCTTTTGTTTCTGACTGACAATTACAATATCTATTTTCATTTGTCAGATGGTTGCGAAAATTTCTGACCAAAACACCTTGATGCTTGAAGGTTTCTTCTTTTGTTTTTTGATTTTGGATTCAGAAGGAAGATGCTTATAATGGTAGCTTTTTCTCATAGTTTTTAATAGTCTCCCTGGGTTTTAGATTACATGTTAGTCCAAGCTTAATATTTTGCTTTGTCTTGGTTTGCCATCTAAAGCTTTGACAAATAATTTTGAAGTGAAAAAATGGTTATTGAACTGCTGTCAAAATCTAGACAGCCACAATCACTGCTTTCACACAACTTAGTGTCAATCATACTCAAGATGACCTGAAATGAGATATAACCAAATTTGCATATTCAGAAGATGGATATGTCTGTGATTTGCTCAAAATAAAAAATTAAATGAAAGCTAGGATTTAATTTTAAAATAGAAGTTGCATTAAATGGGTTCCTTTTTTATTAAAAAATTGATTATGAAAACTTGGAGGTCAGAGGACCTAGAAAATTTCTTCGAATTATGGAAGGAATTCCAGATTCCCTAAAGAGGCTCAAATAATTGGTGTATGGGACAGTGCAACTGCACATAGACTCCAAGCTCCCTGGAATGAATCCAGACCTTATATTGTCCTGTTATTTGAGGTTCTGTAATGAAAGCCATTGCTGAAAGGGGATACAGTATTTTTTTCAAGAGTTGCAATTCCAAAAACAATAACACAATAGTTTTGAAAGGTCAACTTTTAAAGAGTTATAGTCTCTCTTGATATTGTTCAGATTTGCCTTTATGACCACTGGTAAAAAATGACTAAAAATTAAATTATCATTATTAATGGTGTTGAAATGACAAAAATCAAATGCTTTAACAGGATTAATTCATGTTGCAAGATGAATTTTCCTGTATAAATTCCAGCCAAAGAATTTCATAGTTGCAAATAAGTTTCCCCATTGCTTAAATTGTCGCTGTTCTACCACTTGTAATTAATCAAACATTTGATAATATAATTATGCCAACATATCAATATAACAGAAATGCACCCAAATATTCAGCGACTCTAGAATAGGGTTACCCCTGAGGAAAGGTTACATCAAGCAACAAGCCTTAAGGAAGCATCCACCCTGGATTATCTTTGCATATTAGGTCAACTTAGTAACTTGTGAGCTACTCCACATAAAAGTTGGAGTGGGTCACAAGTTAATTATTTTATAGTCCTTGTGGGTATGTGTACTTGCTTTTGGGGCCAACCCACGTTCGCTCAGACTGTTAGTAAAGGTTGAGAATCAAGGTAGTGTATTTCCGTATCATCAACCATGGTTTCAAAATGCATGACTTGGCGGAACTTGATAGATCCACTTTTAACTTGGAGTTGGCAACTCAACAAAACCTGGAAAATAAAAAATTACTTAAATTCATTAACTCAACAAAACTTGGGAGGCCTCACCAAATCTCACGAAGGCTCAGCAAAACTTGCCAAAAGTTTGGCTAGGTGAGTTATATTAAAGTAGTATTGTTATATTTAATGGTCATCTTAGTTGTTTAGTTTACTTTCAGTTAGCTTAGTTTGCTTTTACTTTGTTTTAGCAACTTCTTTTATTTCTTTAGTTGTTGATTGTTTCTTTTTAGAAACATCATTTGTAAACTATTATTTAAGGAGTATTCCTCTCCTTGTTTAATACGAAATCAATCACCATTTCATGGTATCAAAGCAGAGGAATTTTTTGGCTGATCTTTGTTGGTTAAAATTGTGACTTCAATTGTGGGCAATTTCGTGGGTGTTCTATCTACAAATCGTGCCATTTTTTCATGTGCAAAAATGTGAGCTGCTTCTAGCAAATCGCCTGAGGGTTTTCTTTTAAAAACACTCCTGTTTTTTGATGATTCTTGGCTAGGTTATTTTTTGTAGAAAATCACTTCTATTGGAAAAATCGCATCAGTTTTTGTACTGCAAATTTCTATTTGTGACTTTTGGAAATTGTGATCTTTGTTTCTTGCGCGAGTTTCATGTTTGCATTTTTGTGGGTCTGGGCGCATGAGTTTGTGGCTGCATGTGGTGACCTCTACAAAAATCGTGGGTTTCTACATACTTGTGACATGGTTTTCTTCTCCATGCGACCTCATTTTGCATGTATTTCCAAAAATTCATGTCCTGCTAAAAATCGTGGCTAGGGTTTTTTCAGACAGTTTTTTGTTGGATTTTTTTAAAGTGTACCCTCTTTCCAACACCTAGGGTTTCAGACTCGTGTTACAAGTTTGGGCGAGTATTGTTATAATACTATGTATCACATGTCGATTGGTATGACTCCCTTCCGAGCGTTGTATGGTTATGATACCTTATCTTTTGTGAACTTGGCGTTAGGTGATAGCAGAGCGCCTAGAGCTCGGGATTGGTTATAGGACAGTTAGGATATTCTTAAGGCACTTAAGGATAATATTCAACATGCACAGAATCAGCAGAAGATCTATGCAGATCGACATCGAGTTGAGAGGACCTTTGAGGTTGGAGACATGGTTTTCTTGCGCCTACAACCTTACATACAGAGTACACTTAAGAGGAGTGGGGCAGAGAAGCTCAAGCCTCGGTTTTATGGTCCTTACAGAGTATTGAGGAGGATTGGTGAGGTTGCATATGAGCTTGAGCTACCTTTTGAGACTAAGATACATAATGTCTTTCATGTATCTTGTTTGAAGAAGGCTTTGGGACAACATGTTGCCTCTTCATCTATTCTATCCCCATTGGATGAGGAGGGCCGATTAGTTTTGATACTTGCAGAGATTCTTGACATGAGGGAGATGAGGTTGCATAGTCAAGTGATTAGAGAGTATTTGGTACGATGGAGGGACTTGCCGTTGGAGGATGCCACATGGGAAGGAGGGATGATACTTCAGCATCTAGCTTTGCAGTTTTTTTGGGGGCAAGCAATCTCGGGAAGGGAGGACTGTAATGTCCCTTCCTTAGGCAGCTCAGACTATAGCGGAGGTTGGCCTACTATTAGGGTTCCTGTAGGTCAGCAGAATGGTTAGGGGACCCAACCGAGGGTTGTGGTGTTTAGTTGGGAGCCTTATGAGCCTTTCAGTTGGAGTTCAGTTGATGAATCCAGGGATAAAGTGAAAATATTTAAGTTGCTCATTTATGCTCCTTAGCATCTATTTCTTTTTCGCTCTTATCAAGCACAAAACCTAAAAAAAAATCAAAAAACCATGAAAATCACAAAAAAACTCATAAAACAACAAAAACAAACAAAAAAACAAATTCCCTATTCGCTGGTCAAAGTCAAATCAGAAATCAAACTTAGAAAATTGGATCAGATTTGGGTTGGGAACCTTTCAAATAACAATAATATTTTAGATTGTCTTTAATTAAATTTATTTTATTTATTATTATTATTTTTGATATTAAGTTATTCAATACTAGAATATAATAACAATAATTTGCCAATATATTATTATTATATTTGTTATTTCATATTTATATATTTTTATATTGATATGGTACATATTTATTTTATTTTTAATATTAATATTGGTATTTATTTTATTTATTAATTTATTTGTATTTTAACACTTGGTCTTTATGGTATTGCTATTTCAGGGACAGGACATTATTAACTTTGATATGCGAAATACTAATATCCAAAGGCTGTTTTGTGTTGGTTGTTGCTTGGAAAAAATAGATGATTAACATTGGGTTTCTAGAGCCTCTAGTCTTCCCCCCTTGGAGGGATATATGTTGAAGGGTAACAACCTCATGAAAAAAAGAGCAAGATATTGTTGTTCTAAATATTTTGAAGGAAGTAGATAGATTGTAGCTTGAATCCCTATAGTGGCAATGGAATCTTCCTAGGATCCCATAGTAAACAAGGCATCTCAAAATGAAGTGTATATGAAAGGGGGTAGTGTAATAGGAAGAAAGAGCAATTTGGTCTCTAAGTACCAATGGTGCTTGTGTCTAGTAGGGACCAAAGAAGCAGTGGGAGAAGTGAAGCCATCTTCTTAGAGGAGCAAAGTTGTAAAAAGGGATATCTCTCATGACCAAAAGCTAAGGCCCCCTATGGCTTGGAGCTTGTGGATATAGAAAGTAATCTTGGAGATGGTTTCAAATTGTAGTGGTTGGGTGATAAATTTGGCCTGGCCAATGTGTTGGCCCTCAATTCGATAGTGTCCAAATTTGCTTGAATCTTAGCCCCCTCATGCGTTTGTCCGTCTGTATTTTGCTCATCTTAAGTAATTGATTTGAGATAATTTCTAATGGGCTTCCCTTGGTCAAAATTTGCCTGAGTATTGTTAACCACATTGTTGAAAAACTCGGACTATGCAATAACTCGGTAGGCCCAAAATTTTTGAAAACTCGGGACTCGGGGAAAAACTCGGCAATAACTCGACAAATTTATCGAACATTTGAAAATACACAATTTTTTAAAATATTCTTCAAAAACTTTCATATAAACTGAATTTGTAGAACATATTACTGATTTCATCATATATAAATTGAAATTAGAGTTTAATACATATCAGTCATCAATGTATGAAATGATTTCATCATATATAAACCAATATTAGAGTTTAAATCTTTAATACATATCAATCATCAATGTATAATAGACCAAAAAACAAGTTCAACTTCTAGATACATATCAACTTCAAGGTTCGGTATCAATAAAAATTATATATCATAAATTTTTTCAATTGAAACTCAAAGCTTGTCACTTTTGTGTGGGTGGTGCTGAAGTAGATGGTATAGTTGCAGTGTCATCAATAGGAGCCTCAATAGGTGCCTCATCCATAGTGATAGGATCAAGTTGTGTGTGTGAAGAAACTGCCTTTGCTGGCTAACCAAAGCTCGCCTTCTTCCTCCTCATATGTTGCTACTTCTGCTTCCCATTCAGTTGCCTCTACCTCCTTGTCCATCTCAACTAACTCATCATCACTTATCCATGGTACCACATCAATCTCATCAGGCTCAACAATCCAATCTGAGAATGGATCAATGTCATCAAGGTCAAGTGCTTCATGTGAACTCCGCCCTTGTACCTTCTCATGCAATCAAAGTAGACAAGGTCATTCAAGTGCTTTTGAGTCAACCGATTGTGCTTCTTTGTGTGAATGACCTCAAAGACACTCCAGTTGCACTCACAACTAGATGCACTACAAGGCTGAGATAAAATACGAATGACAACCTTTTGAAGATTAGGCGTCGTGGCACCATAATCTTGCCACCACAAATCTGCAAGGATAACAATTGCCATTTATAACTTAGTAAGGATTTAATAAACTTAAACATTAACGTAAATAGTAAAATAATATTAAACACATGAATTTGTTACTTGGCTGTAGAGTGTTTCTCCTACGAATGCAATCCTTGGAAGAAAACAATGGCCCTTTGGCCTTCTTATAGCTCTGTATCTCATCAAGTATGAGGTCTCGAAGGTCATCATTACTAACAAATCTCTCAATACATGTGTTGAGGCCGACAAGAACCTTTTCATCCGCTTTGAAAGTAGGAGAGAAATAAAACTTGGGGTTCAAAAAGTAGGCAACATCATGAATATGTTTGTGGAGTTGTTAGTTCCACCTCCGATCTATTATGTGCCATATGGGTTCATATTTGGTCTTGTTTGACCCATTTAAATGCTGAATTGCCACTTTGGCCTTATCCATGGTCTCATATAGATACCCCATGGGGACCAATCATAGAACTCTAAACAACAGTTTTGACACCTAAAATATAAAAAATTTAATAAAATCAGCAAGTTGTAATATTAGACAGCAAAAATATAAATCATCAATCAAAGTTTGAAAACTTACATTGATGATCTCCTCCATTAGTTTGGAAAATCTATCATCAAAAATGGTCTTCACGACCTTCTCTGCTTCAGGCTTCCTGCAATAAGGACTCTCCAACCATCTTTCACTCACAAACATGCGCTTGAGGTTGGGCAATGTAGCTAAAATACTCTACAAGGTGAGGAAATTGGTGGCAAAGTGTGACTCCTGATCGCACAAGATCCTTACCATCGGTGTGCTCTCTCATGAGACCTAGGACCCATGTGTGATTGTAGATGTACTTTGTTATATTCCTTCCATCTTCAACCACATTCTTCACCCAACTTAGTTTCCCTATGTCCTCAAGGAGCAAGTCAAGACAGTGGGCAACACAAGGGCTCGAAGATAATGTCGAATGCCTCGCCATTAGAAGTTTACCGGCTGCCACCTATGCAGCTGCATTGTCAGACACAATTTGAATTACATTTTGAACCCCCACTTCCATCACCACCTCATCCAACATGTTGCACAAGGTCTTTGCATTTTTTGCTTCATTAGAGGGATCAACTGATTTTTGCCATCCATCCACCCATTAGATATAACGGTGCAGCCATTCTTTTCCCACATTCTCCTCTGCTCCTCCACTAGTCGGTGTGTGTTTTGGACCTCATTTTGCAATAATGGCCCACTTAACTCATGACGACTTGGGGCCTTAAACCCCTTACCTGCCACGGTCAATGCGTTGACCAACCCTTCCCAATAAGGACTAGAAGCAACATTGAACGAAATATTGTTGTAGTACTAAAATCTAGCACATGCCAACTTCACCTCATTTTGCAATTCTTTATTCCAAGAAGTACCTTCCAATGAAGGTTGTGTAGCAGGAGTATTACGTAGAACAAAAAATCTAGAACTCAGTCTGCCCACACTTCCATTTCCTAATCCTCATATCCGTGGTCGAAGAGAAGAAGAGCCCCTCATATCTCTTTGTGACCCTGTAGAACTAAAATTTGCATATGGGGCTGCCATTGCCTTTGCTGTTCTCTTTATTTTCCTTTTTCTGGTCATATGCTGCAAGGAGTGCTTTGGCCTCCTCCCTCTCAACCTCTTCGGGTGCCTTATCACATGGTCTAGCATCTCGGCAAGGGATTTGTGCAAGGTGGTATTTCAGTTGGTTTATGCCACCAAAAAGAGACTCGGTGCAATGGTTGCAAATAACTTCTCGCACTGCACCTGGTGTTCCATGTTTCTAGCAAGGATATATTGGTTTGCCACCACTCTTTTTACTTGCAGAAGCCATATTCTTTTAGGTGGGTTGTGTGCAAAATACTTAGCGAAAAAGAAACAAGATAAGCATTAAGAGATAAAAAGTGAAGTTAAACAATAGGGCACATCATAGCAGAAACTGCATTGCAATCTTGGAAGCCTCAAATACAAAAAAATTAAAATAGCACCATACCATGGAACTTGTTTAGAGTTAGATGTAGGAAGCGAAATGATCCTAAAATATGCAAATAAACTGTTGATATATAATTGAGGAATGTGATTGCTGTTTTGTTCTTTAAAAAGTGGTATAGTAATGGCCAAATGACCATTGGTGCCAGAAGAATCATTCAAAATTTGCTGTGATAGAAGGCAATTTGGACTTTGGAGGGATAACAAACAATGATCAGGTCATGTGAGACTGTAACGACCTATATAGTGCTAGTAAAACCTCTGATAATGTAAATTCTATCACCCAAACTAAGCTAGCTACACGTTAAAGTCTATATCATTATATGCACTTATGTTTATGTATATTTATATATATATATATGCTGTATGCATGCTCATTCTCCTTTTCCCATTTTTTTGTCTTATATTTTAAGCTTTGCATTTCTTTTTGTTCATTTTAATTTTTTGAGTAATTGATAATTTTATACATTTTGTCTTGAATATCTTATTTTATATTTTATATTTATTATATTACTTGCCAAGTATATATTTAATATTATATATAAGAATCTAAGATAATAAAATATTATAATATATAGTCATATGGTAACTATAAGTCTATAGCTGTATAACTATATACCAAAATTTGGATAATAAATAAAATATAAGATAATATAATAATAATAATTATTATATTCTAGATAATCAACTTTGCAACAAAATAGTCATATAATATATCTCGTAATCGTATATTATCATAATATAATAATATAACAAAATATAGTGGCTTGATATAGTCATATTGCAAGTATAAAAAAAAATAAAAATCGTGTATTATATTTTTTGCCAGGTGAATAATTTTGAGTTGTAGAATGTAAAATTACAAGTATAGAAAAATCACTTATTTTATTTACAAATCGTGTGATAAAAATGGCGAAAAAATACTTGTGGTCGCGTGCCCTCTGTTTTTAACCTTTTCGCCATGGATGAAAAATGAGATCAGAAGTCACATTTTGTTTTGCTTTATAACCTAATTGTTTGTTTTTGGACTAGTTTTTGACCTGGTAATCGTGTGTTTTCACGCTTTATACTGGGAAAAAGCGCTGCAAGGTTTGGATTTACTCGAGCGCAAGTTACTCACCGCCACTAATGGCGCACAAGTAATCGCAAGTTATGCGCTTTTATTGCGAGTTTTGCATCTTGGGTTGACCATTATTCCCATGTGCCTATCATGTGTTGGAAGTTGCAAAAGTCCTAAAAATTCTAAGTTTGGGGTGTTATTGGTCATTTTCTCTTTCGCGGTTGAAATTTCCCATCCTAGCATACCTTTCCTTTGACCACTTTTTCCCTTGTCTTTGTAAGAGTTTCAAACTTTCTCATCTCGACATGCTTTTCCTTTGATCTTCAACTTTTGACACTTTGAAGTTTGCGATTTGGACACATCTCTAACTTGTTACATTTGGGCATGAGGTATGGCATATCCCTAATCCCTGACTATTGATATTTCCTTGCATATATTTTTTGGGGTCAAATGTGTTAGTTTTCAGATCAAAAATGCAAATAAGCAGAAAATACAACACATAGAACAACGAGCACAACATTTTACCTTGGGAAAACCCTCCTACTCGAGGAAGAAAAACCCAACAAAATATTCTCTTATAAATCTAAAGAATAAGTGCAGAAATTGCACACAAAATCAGGCCCTAGAATAGGCCGAGTCTTATACAATAAGTAATGTCACTTCTCCTTGAAACGAATCTTGAATGCACAAAATAATGACACTTATTCTTGAATCGGATCTACTGCTTAGAAGGCGAACTTGCTGTTGAAGAATGCAAATTGGAATTGAATGATTTGATGATGAAATGAGAGGACTCTATCCCCTTTAAATAGCAAACTAGGCGACCTCCTTTCTAGGGCCGACCTAGAAAAAATACATTTATTTATAATGAGAAGGTCGACCTGGCTTGAATTAATTTTATTTAAGAGAAAATATCTCCGGCAGCTACAAAACACTAACACTCCCTCTTAGCTAGGGAGGTATTTTCAAATATCCTCATCATGGAATCTCTCAACATGACACTCACAATGGCTACACCCATATGTGGAAAAACACATCTCAGTCTCAAAGATGCACAAGGGCTCATCATGGAGTCTCTCAACATGATGTCCACAATGGCTACTCCCATTAGTGGAAAAACACATCTCAGTCTCAGAGATGGACAAGGGCTTGCACCTCATATTGCTCAATCTCAGAGAAATATACACTACAAGGGCTTTCACCCCATATTTCTCCGTCTCAGAGAAATATACACAAGGGCTTTCACCTCATATTTCTCCGTCTCAGAGAAATATACACTACAAGGGCTTTCACCTCATATTTCTCTGTCCTAGAGAAATATACATTACACCAATCTTAATGATGCTGTGACTCCCTCTGGAGCTCCAAGCACCTGCATCAAGCTCCTGACCTTCTTGTCCAAGATTGCCTGCAATGCTTGCCTTAGAGGAATGGTTTCCAACGCACACCTCCGACACTACTGACTTGCGAGAGTCCAGGATTGTCCTCCTCGACCTCATCCCAGATCACCCTATTTTGAATAGGTTTGTGGTGCTACCATTGTCAAAACAAGGTTGACTGCCTTGTGCAATTCCGTTCTTTGCAGCTGAAGAGGTCTTCCAAGGACTTAGCACCTGGTCTTGCAACAATGCAACGTACTTTAGTTCCTCGGGTCATAGGACTCCATTTTGCTGAATACAGAACTCCCTATAGATCCCTGCCTCAATACAGAGAATGCAAAAATCCTCTGGAAGTGAACTCCCCTCCATTGGCGGATCTTAGAACCTTGCTCCTCTTCTCGGACATGTCATTGTTTAACCCAACTCACAAAGAATCGAAAAAACTGTTTTGTTTTCACAACTCTCAATCCAATAGCCATTAGCATGTCTTCTCCAATGATCTTTGATAGGAACCTCACAGTTTTCCACAATTCTTTCTAGGGCTGCCAATAGTTGACCATGCAAGAACCATAGATTGCTGTTCCAAATCAGGAGGACAGGATTTCTCTTGTACCGTTGTTTAGCGTCTTCATCTTTCTCAATCTTCTTTTGTTGATGCAAACTCTCCATCCAAGGTTGACCCAACCTTGTGCCCTCGAGAGATGTCTCCAGTGAAGAATCATGAGAGTTATGTGCCACCAACTTAGTCCCATGGCTGCAAGCTATGACTCCATGTTTGTTCATTTCTCCAGCCGGCATGACTTCCTCACAGGATGCCTCAAGCTCTTCCTCCCTTTGAATTCTTTATGCAATCTCTCATCATCCTTTTGCACATTGATCCATCCTGCATTTAAAGAGATTAACAATAGTTCATAAAATCAAACTACCTCGTAGAGGAATATACAGACCAATGCTATACATGATTCACTATTCCCAAAGTTATTGTATGAATTATTATTAACTGCATGATTATTTAAATCCATGATCATTATTCAAAGGCACAAACATAAAATACTTATCTCTTTAATGTTGGTCAATTCTAGAGATATCCAGCCAGCGATGCCTTTCCAGATTTCGATCTCCATATCTTTCGCTCTGCTTATATCTCTGGCTGGATTTCTGTTGTACCGTTGTTTAGCGCCTTCATCTTTCTCAATCTTCTTTTGTTGATGCAAACTCTCCATCCAAGGCTGACCCAACCTTGTGCCCTCGAGAGATGTCTCCAGTGAAGAATCATGAGAGTTATGTGCCACCAACTTAGTCCCATGGCTGCAAGCTATGACTCCATGTTTGTTCATTTCTCCAGCCGGCATGACTTCCTCACAGGATGCCTCAAGCTCTTCCTCCCTTTGAATTCTTTATGCAATCTCTCATCATCCTTTTGCTCATCGATCCATCTTGCATTTAAAGAGATTAACAATAGTTCATAAAATCAAACTACCTCGTAGAGGAATATACAGACCAATGCTATACATGATTCACTATTCCCAATGTTATTGCATGAATTATTATTAACTACATGATTATTTAAATCCATGATCATTATTCAAAGGCACAAACATAAAATACTTATCTCTTTAATGTTGGTCAATTCTAGAGATATCCAGCTAGCGATGCCTTGCCAGATTTCGATCTCCATATCTTTCCCTCTGCTTATATCTCTGCTGTTAAAGAGTGTGTAAATCTCCTCGAATGCAGACAAAGTCGACATCAATCACAATATGAAGACACTTAAGACTCCCGTTAAACATAGGTGCTGAATTGATTTTTAGATGCTACTATTATCCCCAGTATATATCTCCACGTCACCCAAATATGTTTAGTTGCGGTGGCAACTATATGATTATTGGCAATACACAATTCAATCATTAATTCTATATCCACCGCGTTGGCAATGACTTAAAATATTTCCCAGCTCCTTATCTTCAAGTCAAGTTCAGCGCCAAAGAAGTATGAAAACGGCAGCAATATGTAATGAACAAACTCCCGACTATTCAAAGATCCCGACACCTTATTGTTGTTAGCTAACCAAAGAGACGGCTTCGAGATCATTTGTAGTAGCTTATTAAAACTTATGATGCCCGATAATCAACTGGCAGATAATAATAATATTCCACCATTCTTCAGGAAAGAGCATAGAGCGGCTGGAGACTCCCTTGATAATCACGATTCCTTCACCAACATAAATGCTTTTTGACGGCGCCTCTAAAGTTGGGACTTAAATATTTTATTTTGCAAGTCCCTATATTTCACGACTTCCTCAAATTTAAGAGACCCGACTTCTTCAAAATAATTGTGGCTGGCAATCAATCTTCTTGATGACAACAATAGCAGCAATTTATTTCTCAAGACTGGAGGTTAGGTAGACTATAAAATATATCTTTTGGCAGGTGTAATTCACATTTTAACCTACGATCATTCTTAAACAACAACTTCTTCCACCTTTCAATGGCCGTGATCTTTGGCTTGGAGTGTAGCGATACAATGATCTCCCTACTTTTGACTGGGCGACTTCCAAATTGCTGCTCTTCTGATCTTCATTAGAAAAGCCTGCGATCTCCTATCCAAGCCTGCGATTAAAGCAGCAACGATTCCTTTAAACAATGGCGGCTTTATTTACCTTTGGCTGCGCTAAACTCCACTAAGTGACATC
Organism: Sequoia sempervirens; assembly: GCA_007258455.2. Taxonomy (NCBI): domain Eukaryota; kingdom Viridiplantae; phylum Streptophyta; class Pinopsida; order Cupressales; family Cupressaceae; genus Sequoia; species Sequoia sempervirens. Next base: position 113,315 of record VDFB02251990.1, on the reverse strand, counting down.
CTTTCTTGCAAACTCCAACACTGGCAATTAATACACTGTCGTCAACCTTTTCTTATTCTGGCATTTCACATTCAAGCTATCTCCTCTGGCAACTTGGCGATCCATACATAGCACGATTTTGATGCAGCCGTTACATTTATGAAGACTGAAATAAATCTTCACAACTTGAAGGCTTCCACTATATATTTAGTTGATTTAATATAAATTTATCTCCAGTATATATTTTCACTTATACTGCTTAGCCAAATCTGATCAGATCTTTTCTAAACCCGCTCTGATACCATGTTAGTTTTCGGATTAGAAATGCAAATAAACAGAAAATACAACACATAGAACAACGAGCATAGTATTTTACCCTCGGAAAACCCTCCTACTTGAGGGAGAAAAACCTAGCAAAATATTCTCTTATAAACCTGAAGAATAAGTGCAGAAATTGCACACAAAATCAGGCCCTAGAATAGGCCGAGTCTTATACAATAAGTAATGTCACTTCTCCTTGAAGCGAATCTTGAATGCACAAAATAATGACACTTATTCTTGAATCAGATTTGCTGCTTAGAAGGTGAACTTGCTGCTGAAAAATATGAATTGGAATTGAATGATTTGATGATGAAATGTGAGGACTCTATCCCCTTTAAATGGCAAACTAGGCAACCTCCTTTCTAGGGCGAAAGTAGAAAAAATACAACATTTATTTATAATGAGAAGGCCGACCTGCCTTGAATTAATTTTATTTAAGAGAAAATATCTCCCGCAGCTACAAAACACTAACAAAAATGTGTTGGAATACCCTTAGCATGGGTTATCAAGTATCTCGGACTTCCAATTCTTGACATTTCTCATTGTTTTGCCTTATTGGGTTTGCCAATCTGGACTTATCCTTACTCGATTGCCTTAGTTAAGGATTCTGTGGTGTCCCTGATTCTTGACTCATGGACCTTTTCATAATGGTACTTTTTGGAGTTGCGGTTCTGGTCATCCTTTTGTTTGCATGCCCTATGTGATGAATTCCTCGGTGTATTCTAGATCCTCAATCCTTGACAAGTTGTCACACTTTCACTTGTCGCATAATTCCAAAGTTCTCTAACTCCTCAACATTGCCGCCAATCAAGTGCCGAAGGTTTGGTAGTTTGTGGAACCTTGGACATGTTGACAACTTCCTAGGAGACAATACAAACATGGAAGAATGGGATATTCTTGGTGGGCAGGTTCTAAGGTTTTCTAACTTGTTGAAACATTGCCAAGGTTCAAAAAGGTCCAAAATCACGAACAAAGCTTAGCCTTAGAGTTTCAAAGATCATATGTTGGTGAGTTCGCAAGTTAGATAAATCACTGCTTGTCTTTTTGATCATCATTCCTATTCTTTTCTTTGTCTTGTCATAAAATGCAAAATGACAAAATGAGGAGTTTTTTGTGTTTAGGTGTTTGTGTCATACTTATTAAAATATTAAATGTAATATTAATGGTCATCTTAGCTTTAGTTAGTCATAAGTTTACTTTTAATTTTCTTAGTTAGTTTTTAGCAACTTCTGTTAACGATTGTTTCTTTCAGAAACATTGTCTTGTAATTTCGTTTATAAGGAGTTCTTCTCTCCGTTTGTAATTACACAATTATGAATATCAATAATCTTTTCATGGTATTAGAGCTCAAACTCGAACCTAATTAGTTTTAGCCGATTTTTTTTAAATAAAAAAATCGAAGAATTTTTTTTTAAGAAATTTTTGAGAGTCGAAGGGTTTTTTAAGGCCTTATTTTGTAGAAGATTTTGTGAGACTTTTTGAAGGTTTCGAGTTGGAAATCACGTCTTCTCTTTGATACTAGATTTTCAAGGGCTTTTCGGAAGAAAATTGAGTGCCTATTTTTTTGGTTTCGGCGGCATTTTCTGGGCGTCGTTTTCTCCTTTCTTGAAAAAATGCGTAGGTTTCTGAGTGTCAACCTACAAGAAATCGCGTGGTTCTTTTTTGGAGGGTTTGTTGAAGATATTCGCGGCAGGGAAACTTGCGATGAGATTTCTTGTTATGAGCTCATGGTTTTCTGAGTGCGACCTAGGGCTATTTCTGCCTGTGATTTGTAGTATTTTCCTCAGCTCGTGTTTTTTGTTGCGACTTATTTTTTTGTTCCTTGGTGTGTGATTTGCTATGAAGGGTTTTTCTGAAGTTCGTGGGACTTCTTTTTTGACAAATTTCTGCATTTTCTTGGAGCTGCGATTCTTTGAGTTTTTGAGCATTTTCTTAAAAAATTGTGGGTCTGAGCAATTTCTGGAAGTTTCTTCTTTCTGGGCTGATTTCTATAAGTTTTGTGTGCATTCCTGTTGTGTTTTTCAGTGATGGATTTATGCAAAAGATTTCTTTGTGACCTAAGTGCTTTTTTAAACTCGTGGGTATCATTTTTCTGATCAGTTATGGACATGATTTTCAAAAAATCGTGGTTTTCGTGCCTATTCTTGCTACGGCTTTTTTGCTGCAACTAGGGTTTCAGCAAAGTTTTGAGACAATTTTTTCTGTCTGAAAAAATTGTGCCCTGATGTTGTTGACAATTTTTTTCTAAAAAATTGTACCAGTGTTTTGGTAGGGTTTTTCTGGTTGAAAAATAAAAAATCTCTTGCAAAGTATTTTTCAATTTTTTTTCTGAAAACATTTACTAAGTGTATTTTATGAAGAGTTTTTTGGCGAGTTTTTCCTATCCAAAAAATCATGGGTTGCTACTAGGATTTGCAGACCAGTTTTTTGGGCGATTTTTTTCTCAACAAAAACTCGTGAGCTTGAAGATTTTAAAGAGTTTTTGAAAAATTTTCTATAAAATTTTTGTAGTTTTTTGAGGATTTTTTCTGAAAAAATCTAAATCTTACTTTTTTAGAGTTTTCGAAGGTTTTTTTGAAAAATCTTATAATTTTTGAGCCTCTTTTTAGATGATTTTTGAAAAATTGCGAGTTGTGCCAGCTGATTGGCCAGAGTTTGTGCTAGCTGATCACAGTGTTACCTCATTTTTAGAAAATGGGAGGGATGTCTGCTTTGTCTAACACAATGTTGGAAAGTACGCAGAGGTTCAATGGGAAAAGTTATAATATCTGGAAGTAGAGGAAGCTCACAGTTTTCGAGTGCTGATGTCTAGATTTGATTGTTTTGTGGGAAAGGACTAGTAATCGCGAGGTGGTTATGCTTCTCCAACTATCAGTCACGATGATATGTTTCCAGAAGATTATGGGTAGACTTAGTTTTTGTTTGTAGGATGACCATTAAGGGAGGGTATTAAAATATTAAATGTAATATTAATGGTCATCTTAGCTTTAGTTAGTCATAAGTTTACTTTTAGTTTTCTTAGTTAGTTTTTAGTAATTTTTGTTAATGATTGTTTCTTTTATAAACATCGTCTTGTAATTTCCTTTATAAGGAGTTCTTCTCTCCGTTTGTAATTACACAATTATGAATATCAATAATCTTTTCAATACTTTAGATTTAGGGTTGTTGTAAAGGGGTGTGAGGGTTATTGTGGGCCCACTTAGTCACCTTTTTCCATTTTTGTTCTTTTTAAAGAAATGACACTTTTATAGGAATCTCTTGGCTGCCTCCTTGCAGCCCTAGGGATGGCTAGCTATCTCTTGGCATTTTTCCACATGTTGGAAACATTTACTTTTTTTATAGGGCACAACTCAAGGGGCGTTGCCTACTAGTCAATTTGTTGGCCCTTTTAGCCAAACTTGGCTTTGTAGTTTCTTGCCCATGTTGCATTGTGTTTCTAGGATGAGGATGGTAGGAAATGTGGGGATGCATTTCTAGGGGGCAAGGGATGAGAGGCCTTTTGTAGGGGATAGTAAGGGACAAATTAAAAAAATAGGGAAATTTTATAGATATAGAAAACTTAAAGTATTCATATGATAAGTCATTCACCATATTCATTATATAACAATATTATGAAACACTAGCTATGAATTGAGAATTCACATAACTTGACATACAAATTAACAAAATTTCAAATTCTAATCATTTGAGTTTTCATTACCAATGAGAACATACAACAAAATGAAAATGCTGAAAGGTTACAAATACAGAATGGCAAATGTAGTCAACTAGATCCATTGTTGGTATGTCTTTGCCTCATTTCGCCTAATTTGAGTCATTGCCAATATGGACTAGGTCATTTAATGGAACCCTAACCAATCCCTTTTGTTCCTCATCAATTTGTGTAGCATCTTAAGGATCAACATTCCATTGTAACGTTGGAGTCTATTGATATGAGTTTGTTGCTTTTGAATCATAAGGCACTATGTATGAGCATTGCTCCTCAAGAATTAAGCCTATTACTCTTGATTGATTGATTGAAACCATATGTAGATCAATTCCTTTTTGTAGTAGAGGAATTGACAACTTGTGAAAGGAAGCAAGTGACTATTATCTTCAACTCTATTGGATCTTTGCTAGTCATATCCACCATCCAATAGGGTTGGATTGAACTAATGTAGCTCTAATTGCCTTGCCTTTGGTTTTCTTGAATGTTGGACTCCGAAAATTAAGAAAGGCAATACATTGTGTTCAAGAAAAATGTAATAACACTTTGTGCCCTTATTTCTGATGCTGATTTTTTAGTTTTGTGTGTTTGACGTTTAATGAGGGTTTTCTGCTTTTTTTGTGTTTTCTTGAAATATTTGCAAGGAAATAAAATGCAAAACCATAAAAGAATACAAGCAACTACGATAATAACTCCTCCACTATATGTTTATTTGATCATTATTCAATAGAGCAGGTTATTACAATCATACCTGGATTAATTTGCAAACATGCAGCTGCTGTTCACAACTTCAGCCAAAAAAAACAAACTCATAACAGGTCCAAATCTCCTTCAATATGCTGCCTTTTTGATCACGAGTGCTGTGGCTGGTTTCCTTAGGTCTGGGCGCCCTTTGAGTGATTTTTTATTATTTTTTTGAGCATCTCAAGACAAAATCGCCCCTCTTCAAGAGGACCGACCCCTGCTGCAAATGAAGGCTGTAAATACTCAGCCGTACCTCCTCTTGAAATCTGATTTTTATTTTATCAGAAGGCAATCTGCAATCGCCTACCCTTGGACTTGAGAAACTTTGAACCATAGAATCAAACCCTTGTAGCACGGCACTGTAGCGCGGGTACTATTCACGTCACTGTAGCAACAAACATAAATTTGATTTGCAAATGATTAAATCTTAATCTTCCACAATCTTCAGATCTGCATATAACCTTGAAACCCTTGAATAATCTTTGTATTCCTTCACCAATATGCTCAAATAGAACACCTGAATGATTCCCTCCAAAATACCAAATTCAACAGGGATTTCACTGCTTCAAATGGCTGCAAACACTGAAGAAGAAATGTTCTCCAATGGCACGAGAATTGAAAACCCTTGGCTTTCTCTTCTTAGACAAACTTCATCAACAACGATTGCTCAATCAAATACCCCAAAATAACTCCCAAATAAAATATATAGACCTTCATGAGAAATTCGAATTTCTCCAAAAAGGCAATTTAATAATATTAAAATATCATTTATTTGCATCTTTTAATATTTCTTTCGACTTAGGAGTTGGCGCTCAAAAAATAATTCATTTATTTGGGCCCCTTTTAATGACGTTTGACCCTCAAGTTATAACATTAAAATATAACCTTTTAATTAATTAATGTTATTTGAGCCAAATAACATTAATAACTTCTTAAATTCATCATTTCTCAACACGCCATCTGAACTAGGGACTCATCTGATAATTCTCCATTCGATCACATGCCTTACTAAAAATAGTAAGGATCCCATTCTATCTCTGTCCGACTTACTATAAATAGTAAGTTGAGCCAACTGAGTCCCGAAAGCCTTGAATGAAAGCCAAAGTTGATCCACACTAAACACTGGAGTGATACCATCCTCAGAAGACCCCCTAATCCTCTTCATTAGCCTACGAGGCTCATGGTGATAGGCTAATCTATTGAATATGGATGTCTCACTTTGGAGGGGACATTACAGTTGTTTGCCCGATTCTATACATCTTTCAAAGGGTCTTCATTAGTCTTCTTTCATCTCTTCATCATTACAAGAAGGCATGCTCCTAGCCCTTGGTGCAAACCATTTGAGATTTAGAAAATAAATTGTCATATGAAGTAGGGTGTTAGGTGTTCCACCACCATGCCAAAAATGGGCTTGATATGCTCCTCATCTAATCCCAAATCAAGATCCTTAGTATGGATTGCTTACTTCATCTGCCCAAGTATGCTTTCAAATGTTTCCCAAATCTTGTCAAGACTAGGATAGTGTTTATCAACACATCTACTGACGCACACAGCGTGTGAGATGAAGGAGCAAATGTATCTGTCTATAAGCAATTTTTTTGAAAAAGAATCAAATGGCAAAGAGTTAATGCTAATAAAAAAATTGAAAATAACTTACAAGGTACAAGCATTAATAAATTAATAATTTAATAATCATGATGTTATTCATGGGTTTAAGAGACAGGAAGAATATATGATCCAGGCAATTTGCCTGGTTTGTAGTCATTGTAAGCTTCTATATCAAACTTTTATGCTGGTGCTATTTATTATGTTGGCATGTTCTATCTTGTGTTTGGAAAATATGTCTAATTTCTCACATACCTTTGGAGATTTCTCCTTACTTGTGGGATGGTGGTTTGAAATACAGAAAGACAATGTGAGTAATCAGCGTGAACACATTATACTCTTGCTCGCAAATGCACAGGTTCGACTGGGTATTCCAGATGAAGCTGAACCAGTAAGTTGTTTAAATGAACTCTTGAACCAGAAAACTTTATTTTTAAAAGTTTGAAAGTTGTATGGTGTTTATTTCATCCTTGAAACCTTTTTTTTGATTAATGCAGAAGTTAGATGAGGCAGCAATCCACAATGTTTTTAAAAAATCCTTGGACAATTATAATAAGTGGTGTGACTATTTAGGAATTCATCCTGTGTGGAATAAGTATGTGCTTACTTAATGCCTTTAATTAAATTAGACATTTGCATCTAAAATAAGGAAAATTAGATCACTTACTGCTATTTATTTACCTGTTTCTGTTTTTCTAGTTTGGTAAATATTGACATGATGTTTAACTTCATCTACCATGCTTGTTTGCAGCTTGGAAACTTTACAGAAAGAAAAAAAGATGCTTTTAGTTTCTCTATACTACCTGATTTGGGGTGAAGCAGCGAATGTTCGTTTCTTGCCAGAATGTATCTGCTACATTTTTCATCAAGTAAGTGATAATAAAGTGATTGTGGTAAAGAAATGGTCAGAACACAGTTAGTTTATTCATTAGAAAAACAAGTATTACATTGGAAGGGCTACATGCCATCCTATTGTGAGACTAAATAAACCAAAAAGCTCACATGTGGGATCTAATTTCGACCAAATCACTTAGTCACTAAACTGACTAAATGTGTAGTAATCCTAATCACTTTTATTTATGTGTGATTTAGGATACGTACAACAATATCTTGAAACTAACATACTTTTTCAATCAATAGCCTAAAATTCCCTTATGGTTCAAAAGTATCAAAACCAAAAAAATGTGCCAGAGAAAATGCCAATGTTGAAGCTGTTAAAAATCTGTTACGTGTGATATCTAGGGAGTGAGAGATTCGTGACCTGGACCACATAAGCTATCCAGTCAGAACTTGTAATCAGCAAAGCTTGATAGATGTAGCTTGATCACGTATGTTGACATAGTGTGCGTACTGGATAACTTTGTAGCATGACATCTTTTTATCTTTTGTCCAGTGCCATCTTCTGCAGCATGGTGCTCCCTGACAGATACCTGACGTCTGAGTGTATTTCAGTTACCAATGACCATCATCCACTGATCTAACTAATGTTCCAACCACATTGACCACTGCCTGCTTCCTGCAATATCCTATCAAACCTGTGCCATGCCCTGATCAAGAATCCAGATTAATACAATCATCAAAGGATCCCAGTCACCAATGCATCATTGGTGCTGAACCAGTATAAAAAAAACTAAAAAGCTGTGTTGTGGCCTCGCCATGAAGACATGACTCTCACCAAACAAATCTCAGCACTTTAAAACTCCAAGCTATTCCTAAACAAGAATAATTAATGGGCATGTGATTTGCATTAAGCAAAGCAGCGCTTGGATTAAGGAGGGGTGCATCCCTTGTAAGGGGTGTGAGGATTATAAAAGTTGTGACTATTCACCCCACCATGAAGGATATATAAAGGAGGCTGGATCATTTGTGAAAAGCTTCAAGTGGATCAGATTGGAAAAAGGAAAATAAGAAATTGAAATATAAGATATCTATTAGAAATAAATATTGTTTTCAGCAAGAATATTATTGGGAAGTAATTTTTAGAATATAAATTAGGAATTATCATATATATATATATATTGTAATTGCATAATGATATTATAGTGCTAATCAATATAGTAGATTCTTTTAGCAATCTATTTTGAATTTATAGAATTGTTTTGCAAATAGGGAGGCAGATCAAGCTTTCAAGTTCACGAGAGATACAGTACTGACCTTTCCTTCATCAAGCATGCCACCTCGAGATATAGGCTCATGGACTGGGAGGCGTGTGAGTGCTCCTGGGCTTGTTGAGAAAGACAATCTTCATGCATCTTATCAAGCATGCTGCCCTGAGATGGATGGATTGAAGATCTTGCCATGCTTGTTGGCTGGAAGGTGAATGAGTGCTCTTGGGCTTGATCAAGGAGGAGGGTGTGCCTCCAATGTGGACTAAGGGATGGAGTGGACTTGAGGTCGTACCATGTTCATGGGCCGAGAGGCGGATGGGTGCTCTTGGGCCTGAGGGTCTTCTCAGGTATGGCACCTCGAGATGAATGGATGGGGATCCATCCATGCTCTTGCAATACGAGGATGACTGTCCTTGAGATTGCGGTTTGCAAGCATTTCAAGAAGAGTAGATTATGCAATTAAGCCAAAGAGCTCAAAGGGCATTGGAAAGAGAAAGAAGGAAACTTGCAGCAAGAAACAACCCTACTCAAGGCAATAAAATGGGAAAACAACTAAGAAATGAATTGAGGGCCTTCATGGAACAAAACGAGAGGACAGCTCAAGAACTTCTCCAAACCCTAGAAAACATGAATAACACAATCAACACTCTTATATCCAAGCAAACTAATGGGAGGGATGTCAATTGTAATCATTTGGAGAATAACAATAGATCACCAATAGGGTCAACACCTAGGTTAACAAGACCCTCATTCTTACCTAGGGAAGGGTCAACAAGAGAAAAAGAAACCAATCCACTAGTTAATGACTATGACAAATAAGTTGGGGCCTACTCAAGAATGGACCCTGAAATTAGGAGAAATATCCCATTTAGCGAATATTGTGATGCTAGGGTACGAAATATCTATAGAAAAGAAAAAAGACAACCAAATAAAGACTTACACCAAAGGGTGAGTAAAAGGACTCTCCCCAACTTTGATGGATCGGGAAAAGTCATTGCACATTCATCGATGCAAAAGTTGGACACCTATTTCTCTTGTAGTCCCATGATTGAAGAGGATGCTATCAAATTTTCCATTTTACATTTGGAAGGGGTTGCACATGATTGGTGGGCATCATGGTATTCTTACTCAAGGGCACCAAATAAAACAACCTACAATGAATTTACACAAAATATTGTAGATCAATTTGATCAAAAGCATCTTGAAAGGCACTTCAAAGAAATAACCCAATTGAAACAACAAGGATCAGTAGAAGATTATGTGGCTGAATTTCAGAAGATCTCAGTCTTGGTACCTAGGATTATCGAGAAAAGACTAACATACTTATTTATCGAAGGGCTATCAAAATCTATCCATGATTTGGTGAGTGCCCTTGACCCCACATCTCTTCAAAGTTCAAGATGTAATCCAAAAGGCCTTGAGGTTAGAAACCACAACAACAAAAGAAAGGAGCTATTCAAAGAATATGACTTCAAGGTCACATAACCAACCCTCCTACAAAAGAAATTTGCAACCGAGGACACTACCTCCTCGATTGCACACAACATGGGAAGGTAGGTCAAAATTTCAAAAAAAGGGATTGTGTTTTTATTGTAAGCAAAAATGGATGGTAGGACATAGGTGTGCAAAAAGAGGACAAACACACAACTTGGAAGCAATATCAAATGAAGAAATGAGTGAAGAAGAATTTGAACCCCAAAATAAGAAAAGGAAACATGATGATGAAGAAAATGCAAGTGGAACCTTAGCCACACTTTCGGGAGCACTTAAATATGACCCCCTCAAAATTCGTAGTACTCTAAAAGGGCAAAAAGTGATTGGATAGTGGTGCCACCCATAATTTCATTGACAAAGGTTTAGTGACAAGAATGAAATTAGAAATTGAAGACTTTAAAGGATTCAAGGTGGTCATGGCAGATGGGTCCACTACCCCATGCACACAAAAGATCCAACAATTTAGCATCATCTTAGGAAGACACCAAGTTAAGGAATTTTATGTGGTAAAATAGGTGATATTACCAAGACTTCCAAAAGATGGAACTTTGTTTCCGCTTTCCAACACAATGACCAAGAGGTAATTTTACAAGGTTTATTTGATGGGATCCCTAGGGTAGTGTCATCCAAAAGAATGGAGAGAGCTTTTAGACACAAACGAGTAGAATGGGCAGCCCAATGTATGATACTTGACAAATCTTCGTCCAATAGAGGTAAAACTTTACATGTTGACATCCAACCTATTCTAAACGAACATAAGAAGGTTTTTAGCAACATTCCACCAAGACTTCCTCCAAAAAGGTGTTTTGAACATACTATTGAACTTGAAGAAGGGGCAAAGCCCATTATCACCACACCCTATCGACACCCAAGAAAATATAAAAATGAAATAGAGAAAACCATTAAAGAATTATTGGAAATGGGGCATATTCAACCTAGTTCTAGTCCCTTTGCTTCCTTTGTAGTATTAGTAAAAAAGAAAAATGGTACCATTAGTATGTGTATAGATTATAGGGCCCTTAATAAGAAAACCATTAAGAATTGTTACCCCATCCCTAGGGTGTTGATGTTGTAGCTGCGGGCTACATACTTTCGCCTTGTTGTGAACAATAAATTCATATAGCCTAACAACTATTCATTTATTGCATTAATCAAAGTGAAGAGGCGCTTCACTTGGCAACTATATTATTTTTAATTGGGCCGACCCTCCTTGTAATTTGCACCATTTATTTGTAATTATATTTTCCATATGTGGCCGACCTTGTTCATGAAGAGGTGCGACCTCTTGCTCACATTGTATATATACAAGTTCATTTCATTCATTCAAGGCATCAAGAAAAGTTCGCCTATCATTCCATTTGCAGGTGCGAATCACTTCTACAACAATGCGAATTTATTTAAGGAGTGCGAATTATTTAGTTTGTGTGGGGCTGGATATTGGCCTTGTGATTGGCCTCATTGTAAAGAGAATTGTTGCCATTATTTATATATATAGGAGAGATGTTTGTTGCTGGGTTTTTTCCCTCAAGTGGAGGGTTTTCCTAGGGTATATGCTGTGTCTATGTGTTTGAATTTGAATTAAAATCTGCTTATTCACATCTCATCATAATAACTAACATGGTATCAGAGCGGGTTTAAGAAGATCGTGATCAGATTTCTATAAGCAGTGTTTTCATCCATTCTTGTTCTCATCTTCTTGCATCTATCTTATCTTCAAAAATGGTGAACGGGCTCAAGATCGAAGATAGACTTGAAGGTGCTTCCAATTTCACATCTTGGAGGTTTAGAGTAATGCTTGCATTGGAAGAAAATGAGATTGCTGATTTCGTGGAGAACGAAATTCCAGAACCTTTCAATGAGAGTGAGAAGTCTCAATGGAAGAAGAATTGCACTAAGGCGAAGAAGATTTTGGTAGACTCCGTGAAGGATCACCTTGTGCCGGTCATCTCCAAGTTGAAGACAACAAGGGAAATGTTCAAGACCTTGGAGGAAATGTATGAGATCAACAATACAAGTAGAACTAAGGATTGAGAGATCAACTCTCTACCATTGGGCATATGGTTGATGATAAGGATTTGGCTATGTTAGCGCTTAATGGTCTTCCTCAATCTTGGGAGCCATTTATCAAAGGTATCAGTGGAAGATCAAAACTACCTAAGTTTGATCGCTTGAGGGCAGATTGCATTCAAGAAGAATCAAGATTGGCTGTGAGAGGCAATGGGAAAAGTTCTACAAATGAAGACATTCATGTACTTGCCGCTCAATCTTCAAAGAAGAAAGGAGGAGAAGGGAAGAAAGGCAACTTCAAGAGGAATAGATATAAAGGATCAGATGGTGCCCCTGCATCTAAGAAGAAGAAGGACCTCTCCCGCATACAATACTTCAGATGTGACAAGTTTGGTCACTATGCAAAAGATTATCCAACTAGACCTAAGCAACAGGCTTCAATTGCAGATGTGGGTAAAATCTCTCCTCAGAAGTATTCAAGTGGTTTTCTATTCTATTCTGCCTTATCAAGCAATGTTCCAACGGATAACAACACTTGGTTAATTGATAGTGGTGCCTCACGCCACATCACGGGTTTTAGAGTGCATCTATCTGATTTGGTGGAAAGAGATTCAAGTGTTCAAGTCATAATTGGAGATGATGCATGCTATTCTGTGAAAGGTGTTGGGACCTCCACTCTTCACTTAAATTCCGGCATCTCCTTGCAGTTGAGTGATGTACTATTTGTACCAGGCATCAAGCAGAACCTTGTCTCTATTTCAGCCTTGGAGGACAAGGGATATCAAGTTGCATTCTTCGAAGGAAAAGTTCTTGCATGGCCAAAGAACTCAAGTATCAAGATTGCCCGAGTGATTGGAGTTCGTCATGAGAGTCTCTATAGACTTTCCACTCGTCCATTTTAGGCTTTGTTGCATGATTCATGAAGTTCGTGTGAGCTTTGGCATAGAAGACTTGCTCACCTTCACTTTAGAGCACTTTCATCCATGGAGAAGATGGTCACGGGCCTTCCTAAACTCAGCCAGGAGCATGAAGGCACTTGTCGAGGATGCGCTTTGGGTAAGAATACTAAAGGTCCATTTCGTAGAAGTGAGAGTAGATCTAAATGTATTCTAGACCTTGTTCATTCTGATTTGTGTGGTCCAATGTCTGTTGCTTCTTCGAGTGGTTTCTTGTATTATGTAATTTTCGTTGATGACTACTCTAGAAAGACTTGGATTTATTTCTTAAAGACTAAAGAATCTGAAGAAGTCCTTGAGAAATTCAAGGAATTTAAAGCTCAAGTAGAGAACTTGTCCGAGAAGAGGATCAAAGTTCTGAGATCTGACAATGGCGGAGAATACATCTCTGGAAGTTTTCGTAACTTTTGTGTTGAGGTAGGAATTAAGAGGGAGTTTTGTGTTCCCTACAATCCACAGTAGAATGGTGTTGTAGAAAGGAAGAACAAATCTATTGTAGAAACAGCTAAACCTATGATACATGTTCAAGATCTGCAAACCTTCCTTTGGGCCGAGGCATCTAGGACAGCTGTGTATGTTTAGAATCGGAGCCCTCATTGTATCTTGGAGAACATGACTCCTGAAGAAGCTTTCATGGGTGTGAAACCTGAAGTAAGTCATTTGAGAATCTTTGGTTGTCCTGTGTATGTTCATGTGCCTAAAGATAAAAGGACATAATTGGAACCATCTGGCAAGAAGGGAATATTTGTGGGCTACAGTGACTCTTCAAAAGCCTACAGAGTTTACATTCTAGGTCAAAAATTGATAGAGATCAGCAAGGATGTTACATTTGAAGAGGATGTTGCATTTAAGAGATCTAAGGGCACTCACATGGAGATAGACAATGAAGACCAAGAGTCTCCTTAGGACATGGAAGTTGACCATACTCCTGAGATTCAGAGGGAGGCTACTGATTCTAAAGAAGATGATCATCCCGTTGAGCATTTGGAACCTACTGATGGGCCTACAGACATTGTTATTAGTCGAAAGAGACCTCTTTGCGCTAGGCAAACAAATGCAGGAGGCAAAAAAGTTTGCAGCCCCGAGGAGAGCAAAAGGCCTCACAAGCTTTCGAGCTATGTTGCATTGATGAGCCAAATGATTGAATCTGAGCCTTCCAATGTTGAGGAAGCTTCAAGTCAGCAAGTATGGAGAGATGCTATGGCTGAAGAGTGTCAATCTATTCTCAAGCACGATGTTTGGGATATGGTACCTAGACTAGAAGGAAAATCTATTGTATCCTCTAAGTGGCTCTTCAAGATCAAGCATGTAGTTGATGGGAGCATCGAGAAGTACAAGGCTAGGTTTGTGGCTAGAGGATTCTCTCAGAAAGAGGGAATAGACTATGAGGAAACATTTGCTCCAGTTGCTCGTTATACCTCCATCGGGACTATCATTGCTATTGAAGCAGCTAAAGGGTGGAAGTTACACTAGATGGACGTGAAGACAACATTTCTAAATGGTGTAATTGAAGAAGAGGTATACATTGAGCAACTTGATGGATTTGAGGTTCATGGGAAGGAGTCTCATGTTTGCAGATTGAAGAAGGTTTTGTATGGCCTTAAGTAGGCTCCTCGTGCTTGGTATGAGAGGATTGATCGTTACCTATTGAGCTTGGGGTTCTCCAAGAATGATGCTGATTCAAACCTGTACTTCAAGGTGATTAATGGTGAGGCATTGATCTTGGTTCTCTATGTTGATGATCTATTTCTTACTGGAGAAGAACACCTCATTATCAAATGCAAGGAGTTGACTTCTGAATTTGAAGTGAAGGATCTTAAGTACATGCATTACTTCCTTGGTTTAGAAGTATGGCATAGGCCTAATGAGATCATTCTGAGTCAAGGGAAGTATACAATAGACATCTTGAAGAGGTTTGGTATGATGGATTGCAAATCCATGTTTACACTGATGGAGACCAATCTACAAAAACTAAAAGAGTCTGCAGCTAATTCAGATATGGTGGATCCTACTTTGTACAGGCAGTTGATTGGATCGTTGATGTATCTAGTCAATAGTAGATCAAATATTTGCTATGCAGTGAGTGCACTTAGTCAATTCATGTGTGAATCAAGGCAAATACATCTAGTTGTAGCAAAGCATATCCTGAGATACTTGCGTGGCACAGTTGGGTATGGCTTGAGATATTCTTCTAGTGCGGACTTGGAGCTGCATGGATATGCTGATTTTAATTGGGCAGGGTGTGTTGCTGATCGGAAGAGCACCTCTGGATGTTGTTTTAGTTTGGGGTCTGTTATGATCTCCTGGTGTAGCAGGAAGCAGTCTTTTGTGGCATTGAGCATCGTAGAGGCCAAGTATATTGCAGGTTGTGTGGCAGCTCGAGAAGCAGTGTGGCTTTGGAAGGTCCTTGCAAAATTGTTCGGGCAATCATTGGAGCCAACTATCATTCATTGTGATAATCAAAGCTGTGTGAAGCTTTCTGTCAATCCTGTGTTTCATGACAAAACAAAACATGTTGAGATCAAATATCACTACATCTGAGATATGGTATTGAGGAAAGCAATCTAGTTGAGATACATTTGCACTAATGAGCAGACGACTGATATTCTCACCAAGCCTCTCTCCAAAATAATTTTTGTGTACTTTCGAGACAAGCTTGGAGTTGTGGAGAATGAAGCCCTAGTTGAGAGGGAGACTCAACTTCAGTGATCTTCTGTGATTTGCTTTAATGCATTTCTCTCTGTGAAAGGGATTTGAGGTGCAAGCCCTTGTTAACGCATCTTTCTCTGTGAGAAATTTGAGGTGAAAGCTCTTGTTCCACCCTCTGGGAGTAGCCATGGTGGATGTCATGTTGAGTGAATCCATGACAACATCACTTGTGTTTATCCACCCTTTGGGAGTAGCCATGGTGGACATCATGATGAGGTGACAACATCACGTTGAGTGATTCTGTGATGGGCACTTGTGCACTTATACCATACATGGGAGTAGCCATGGTGGTTGATATCACGTTGAGGTGATATGTTCCTCTCCACATATGGGTGTAGCCATTGTGGGTGTCATGTTGAGAGAGTCCATGACATTGTGTATCCGAAGTATTCCTCCCTAGCTAAGAGGGAGTGTTGATGTTGTAGCTACGGGCTACATACTTCCGCCATGTTGTGAACAATAAATTCATATAGCCTAACGGCTATTCATTTATTGCATTAATCAAAGTGAAGAGGTGCTTCACTTGGCAACTATATTATTTTTAATTGGGCTGACCCTCGTAATTCGCACCATTTATTTTTAGTTATATTTTGCATATGTGGCCGACCTTGTTCATGAAGAGGTGCGACCTCTTGCTCACATTGTATAAATACAAGTTCATTTCATTCATTCAAGGCATCAAGAAAAGTTCGTCTATCATTCCATCTACAAGTGCGAATCACTTCTACAGCAGTGCGAATTTATTCAAGGAGTGCGAATTATTCAGTTTGTGTGGGGCTGGATATTGGCCTTGTGAATGGCCTCATTGTAAAGAGAGTTGTTGCCATTATTTATATATATAAGAGAGATCTTTGTTGCTGGGTCTTTTCCCTCAAGTGGAGGGTTTTCCTAGGGTATATGTTGTGTCTATGTGTTTGAATTTGAATTAAAATATGCTTATTCACATCTGATCATAAAAACTAACATAGGGTAGATGAGTTAATTGATGAACTTCATGGGGCAATCTACTTGACAAAAATAGACCTACGTTCTAGGTATCATCAAATTAGGGTGAGGAAAGAGGATGTCCCCAAAACAGCCTTTGATGTCATTTTGGGCACTTTGAATTCCTGGTCTTACCATTCTGCTTAACCAATGCCCTTGCTTCTTTTTAATCTTGCATGAACCACTTGCTTAGCAAACAATTAAGAAAATTCTTCTTGGTATTCTTTGATGACATATTGAGTTATAGCAAAACCTGGGAAGACTGCTTAAGACACATTGATGAAATATTGGGAATACTTGAACAACAATCATTATTTGCTAAAATGTCCAAGTGTGAATTTGAAATGGATGAGATTTTATATCTTGGGCACAAAATCAATGCTCAAGGAGTTTGCGTTGATGAAGAAAAGATCAAAGCTATAAGAGATTCGCCAAGACCAAGGACTTTATCTCAAGTAAGGGAATTTCTAGGGCTTTCCAGCTATTACATAAGATTTGTTAAAGGTTTCTCAAAGCTAACTACCCCACTAATAGACGTAACTAAAAAATGTGCTTTCTCATGGAGTATAAAGGCCCAACAAGCCTTTGAAAAACTAAAAGAAATAATGAGCTCCTACCCAATGTTAACCATTCTAGACTTCTCATTACCATTTGAACTAGAGTGTGATGCTTCTGAGGAAGGTTTTAGAGGAATATTGATGCAAAACAAACACCCTATAGCTTTTGAAAGCCACAACTTAAAGAGATTAGAAAGAACTATTTCATTTATGATAAGGAAATGTTAGCAATTATGCATGCCGTAGCCAAGTTTAGGCAGTACTTGGTTTGTGGAAGGTTTGTTGTAAAAACTGTTCATAATTGCCTAAGGTTCTTCTTGAACCAAAAGATTTGAATGATAGGCAGCAAAAATGGGTTAGCAAATTAAAAGCCTATGACTTTGACATTGAATAGATGAAGGGAAAAAATAATGTTGTGGTGCTCTATCTCGAAGACCCCATCTATGCTCTATGATGATATCTCTACATAACGGAAGAATGCAATACTTGCAGAATATGCCAAGGATGCATTGGCAAGTGACACATTAGAGGGAAAACTACAAGATGAAAGTTACAAAGTGGTAGAGGAGCTCATTCTCTATAATGATGGAATATATATTGCTTTTGGATCAAAAATGAAGGAAAAGATCACGAGAGCATATCGTGATATTCCTCTAGCAAGTCATTAGGGATATTATAAAACTTACAAACAAATAAGCGAGATATTATCTTGGAAAGGTCTCAAAGGAGATGTCTTGTAACACATTAGGGAATGTATGTTGTGTCAAAAGAACAAAGAAGAACTCTCATTCCCCATTGGATTACCCCAACTCTTACCCATATGTAATAAAAAATGGGAGAGTATTTTGATGGATTTCATTATGGGACTCCCTAAGGTACAAGGAAAAGATTGTATATATGTAGTAGTGGATCGACTGACTAAGTATGCCCATTTTCTTTTAATATCTACTGAATATAAAGCACCCTAGATGGCAGATATCTTCTTTAAAGAAAATTTCAAACTACATGGTTTACCCAAAAAAATTGTCAGTGATAGAGACAACAGATTTCTTAGTTTGTTTTTGCAAGAGCTCGTCAAGCTAGTTGGAATTGAACTCTCCCCAAGTACAAGTTACCACCCACAAATTGATGGACAGATTGGCATTGTTAATAAATGGCTTGAGGGATATTTAAGAAACTATGTCACAAGACAATAAAGCGCAATTGGCTACATCTTGAGGAATATTGTTATAATACCACTCATCACATGTCAATAGGGATAGTCCTTTCAAATCACTATATGGGTATGAGGCGACATCATTTGGAGATTAATTCTTAGCGAATGTTGAGTTCCAAGAGCTAGAGACTTGATGAAACAAAGTATAGACATTTTAAATACACTTAAAAATAACTTGCACCACACACAAAATCAACAAAAAATGTATGTTGATCGAAGAACAACTGAAAGAACATTTGAAGTAAGAGACTTAGTCTTCCTAAGATTACAACCCTATAAACAATTGTCTATCAAGGGAAGTTGCTGAAAAACTCAAGCCCCGATTCTATGGCCCATATAAGATTGTACAAAGGATTGGAAAAGTTGCTTATGAATTGGAAATACCAACAAACAATCAAATTCATAATGTCTTCCATGTATCTCACCTCAAAAAGGTGTTAGGGCAACATGTTATACCATGTCTAGAGTTTCCCCCTCTTGACGATGAAGGAAAGTTAATTATGGAACCAAAGGCTATCCTTGATATGCAAGATAAGTAATTAAGGAATAAGGTTATTCTAGAATATTTGGTTAAATGGAAGAATTTGCTTATGGAAGACACCACTTGGGAGGGAGGAATTTTTTTTGATCATCCTAATCTAAAATTGCTTGTGGACAAGCAATCTCGACAAGGGTGGATTGTCATGCCCTTGCAGGAGGACATGACTCTCGCCAAACAAATTACAACACTTTAAAACTCCAAGTGATGCCTTTAAGCCTGGGGCGAAGGAAATAATGGCCAACAATCCATTATGATCAATATCAATTGACAACGATTCTTAAACAAGATTAATTAATGGGAATGTGATTTGCATTAAGAAAAGCAACGCTTGGATTAAGGATGGGTGCATCCCTTGTAAAGGGTGTGGTGATTATAAAAGTTGTGACTATTCACCCAGCCATGAAGGATTAAGGAAATGTAAGATATCTATAAGAAAAAAATATTGTTTTCAGCAAGAATATTATTGGAAAGGCTTCAAACATATCTTAACTTCAGTCAACTGGATCTATGTTGACTTTAGGCATCCAAGTTGAGAAGTTGAAGATATCTTCATTCTTTTTCATGGTGAAGTGCCTCTGTTTGATCCTCGATCCCGATTGCTTAGTTGATCTTGAGATGTTGTTGATAGATCCATTGCTGAGATGGAACAACTCTGATGATGTGTGCCTAGGAGTTGTAAAGCTCAAAACTCGAGTTTGATGCCTTTGATTCTTGGGCGCCTTTTGCCAAGATGGTGCATTTTTCACCAAACTTAGCCAATTTCTTAAGTGTTCTTCAATTCCATCCGGTTTGACCCTCCATGCTCTAATTTGAGATCACTGATGATTGATGAGTCTGCCGATCTCACTGAAACCTGGCATGGATAACCAACTCAGTCTCGAAAAGGATGACTAGCTTTACAAATCCTGAAAGTTGATTTAGGTCCTTCAAAAGTTTGGGTGCCCCTAGCCTGCAGGGGTGCCTTTGACCTTTTTACTTGTTACTTTCAATTTGCAAACTTTCACGATCGGTCCCAGTTTGATCTCTGTCGTCAGATGTTTGATTTGTTTGTTGTCTTCATTGACGATGTCATTGTTGAGTTTGATCAAAATAGAGGAGGTCATCCTGGAGATCATTGAGGTTACAAACTACATCTAATTGCCCAAAAAGCTGGACGCCTATTTCTAGGAAGATGCATTTTCCTTGACACTTAGTCAATTTTTCATGTCTTTCATCTCGCCTTCACCTTTGGTGTTTTCTGCTTGATCTTTGTCTATGAAAGCCTGACAGGTCCTGTGAACACGTAGCTGGATTGATGGCAGAGCTGAGAGAGTTTTGAACAAATGCCTTGTAGAGAGCAGTTGTTGAAAACCTCATCAGGTGACTCAAAATGAAGGGGTCCCCTAGCCAGCAAGGTTGCTTTTGTCTTGATATGCATTGGTTTACCTTCCATTTTGCATGCTCTAACGATCAACAATTGCTGTCGTTTGATGTATCTCGCAGGCTGGCGAATAGGTTCGTTGCAAGGCTGAGTTGATGCCGGGGAGATCACCTGAAAACAAGTTCATTCAAACATGACATCTGGATCATCTAATTCAACGGCGCGCCTGGTCAGCAGGGGCACTTTTTCGCATGTTTGACTATCATTTTTGATAGTACTTGCTTGCAGCATCTCCTAACTTCGCTTATGTTCATTGGTGATTGATGAATCAGGGGGCCTTGCTTGACTATGTGTCAGAAAGCCAACAGGAACACAAAGAAGATGATTGCCTTGGTGAAAGTTGATGACTGTCTTTGACCCTTTGAATTCAAGGGTGCTGCTTTCCAACACAAGCGCTTTTAGCTTGCAGTTTCATCATTTCCTTTGAAAATCTTCATTCCTTTGTGCTTCATGTTCGCCGTGCATTGTGAATGATTTGAGCATTGTCGTTGATGACGCAGATGCGTGCATCTTAGCAATCACCTTCACCATGCTGCGTATACGGGTGTTGGAAAAATGACTAAGGCATTCAACTGCATAGCCTCCCCTTGGTAGCAAGGCGTGCATTCCTCCATACTTAGTCAATTTTCAACATTTTTCGCTTTTGAAAATCCCCTTCGTGGCAGAGCATCTTTTCGAGCGTTTTTGCCATGGATTCTTCGTTGAAGCTTTTGAGGCTTAGATTTCACCACCTAGTATTGGCCATTATGCCATTAATGGCTGCGGAGGTCCTAGCTTTCTTCTTGAAAAATGAAAATAGACCCACTAGAGTAAAACAAACTTTTTGGTGATTTTGACTTGACTAGTGTGATCGTGGAGTCGATTAATCCTATCAAAATCATTTTCAATCATTTCTAGGAAAGTCCTATTTTCAGGGGTTTTATGAAAAACAGGGGTTTGAAACCCTAATTTTCAAATTTTCAGAAATTTGCAAGCATCTTCCTTGACACAAACCCACAAAATGCATATGTTTTGTTTGACCTAAAACATACCTTTGACAACATTTTTACATGATTCAGATCATTTTAAGGAAAATATCTTAGTGAAGCAAAAATTTATTTTGGGTACAACAATGATGCATAGCAATCACTTATTATATCTAATGGCTGCTGCCTTTCTGAATGCAGATGTTTATTTATTTTCTGATCTCCTTCCATTTATCCTTTTATGGCATGATCATATATATATAGTTATTTCTAATTAATTTTAAAACTTACAAAATTTACCTTTGCACGAGCATATATATGCATATATATATATTTTATATATACATATATATTTATAATTTACTTACTTCCGAAATATATTCTTGCCAATAATATTTAATCCAATAGATCTCTTATAATTTCCAATCCTTATTCCTTTGTCTCCAATCTGCTCAATTCATCCCCATGGCTGACCTTTTTCCAATGATTTGACGTCCCTTATATATCCTTACATGTTTCATTTTTGGGGAGTCATGCCTCTTCCTTATTACCGCCCTTTTAGAAGAGTCACAACTATTCCCTTAATTGCTGGCAGTATGCACTTATTTTCCTCCACGTCGACTTACACTCTCCCATATTCTCCACGGCTATCAAATGTGGCGGCTAGAAGGAATTCGACGACTCCTATCTTTACTTAGCCTACCCGATAACTCATCTAATATCTTATGTGACCTCCTTTAAAGGTGCGGCTGAGTCGTGTGGTGGCGGGAGTCTTAGTCAGCGCTTCTATTGACTTGGAATGAGTCACGATAGGTATTTCATCCCCCCTGCAAATTCCTTATTAATTAGTTTCTATGCAATAATAATCAGGGGGCATGACAAAAGTTTAAAGCTTTATTGCTTAGAACTTCTCTTTACAGAAAAACACAAATGCTTTGAGGGTTTAAATCTGCTATGCTGTAATGTCCCCATTTTCATGAGCATCAGTTTCAAAAGGTTTAACCTATTCCTGACTCTCGTAGGCTAAGGAGCTTGGTTAGAGGGTCTTCTTCGGGCAGTGGTTGGCTTCTTTTCTTGGATTCAATGGATTGGAGAAATAAGGGAGATAATAATTAAATTAATTATTTGTAAGGTTATTAATTAAATAAATATTATAATGTAACCTTATATTTAATTAATTTAATAAAGTGACTTGAATAAAATAATTATATCATAAAGTCACTAAAATAAAATTAAAGTGGGAAATATATCTTTTATCCCACATTGGCAAGAAAAGTGTGTGAGCTCTTCCAGGAAAAGTATAAAAGGAACTTAAGAGCTCATTTTTGGATATCTAGGAATTGATATGTGTTTTGAAGAATTTGTTTGGTGAGGAAGCCAGCTAGGGTTTCTGCCATTATTGGATTTTTGGGAACGAAACTCTTATTGGTTGAGCAACTTTGAGGCTGTGAAACTATCAGCTGAGATTGTTGTCAGTTGTGGGCTTCACTTCAAAAGTTCAACTTGTGACTAATTGCAATTTTGTGGCCTTCGGCTAAATTTGGAGATCAAGATTATATATCAGCTTGCTGAAGCAATTTTGGAGGAATTCAATTTGGTTTTGAAGCTGCATTTTTCATCATAGAGGTGAATTGATTTGGGTGCTTCAGCGTATTCTGATTTTCATTGGAGTCCATTGGCAAATTAGTAAAGAATCAATTGGGTGTAATTGGGAGGCCCAACATTGCTGATTGCATCCATTGGAAGGACGATTTGGCATTATCAATTAAGGTACAGGCTGTTATTACAACTTCAGCCATTATTGCAGCCATTAGTGGAACCCATGATTTTGTTTGGAGGAGTCCCATACCTCATCGTTTGCCTATGGGTATAAGGGCGCTGTGTTTCCAGGTGCATGTAGATAGCTTTTGGTAATGGAGAAGGTAGTCTACAGCTGCCAATTATCTATTTTATCACCATTCAATTCAGAACAGGGGCGGCAGCACTAAAGGCAGATCTGGGCATGTTTAGAGGCTCATTCTGAGCTAGCAAGGTTGCCAATACATTTCACTCATGGGCATTCCCAACAATCAGGTTCACTTATGTTATTTGCAGCATATTTAAGCACATAGGAATGTTTTATTGGTACCATTGTACTCAAACTTAGGAGTTGCATCATTTGTAATGCCAAGAGTCTTGGCTATTCCTATATGCATCAGCATTGTAATTATTAGCACATGAATTAAAGTAGTTATAAGGCAGCATATCATTATTTGCTTTTATGCACTTGGCTGTAGCATTCATTTCAATTTGTAAGAAAACTGTTTGTCCTAATGCCTCTAGCTGAAAGTCAATATTTATATTGCATAGCAAGTGTTTGATAAAATGCCTATGGCTGTAGCTTTCATTTCTAGACTCTAGTTTGCATACCAAGCGTTTGTGTTATTGCCACTTGGTTATAGTTGCTCATATTGCACTCTCTAGGTTACATGCCAATTGGCTGTAGGTGCATATTTTGCATGTAGAAAGCATAAATGTGCATTGGAAAAGACAAAAAGAAGTCATTTATGCATTTAGATTATAGTTTAGACATTGTAGCATTGATTTACAAGCATTTAGAATACTTTGATATCATTTTTAAGCAAACATATCAAACTGAAACCACAGACCAGCAAGCATAAAGTTTACATCAGAAGTGTTTGACAATATTCCTTGAGACAAAATCATATCAGATTAGACAAGGGATATTACATATGCACTGTGATTTGTTTCATTTAACAAGTACTCTTGTACTGCTCCCATTTGAACATTCTTACAAGTAATATTGCCCTTAATTATGCAGTCTTTATGTATATGAAAAGCAACCAAGAGCTTGAGCAAACACAGGTACTGCTGCTGTTTGTTTCTCAAGACGTCTGCAACAAAAACATTTTATATGCTATTCTTGTTTCAAAAGTGTCTTATCTGATTGTTCCAATATGAAGCATTAAAGGCTTGTGAACAAATTCTTATCTCTATTCAACTTAAAACAACCACCAAATGTCAATCTTCTAGCTTAAGAAGATGTCTTCAATGGTAATGTTATTTGAAATCTTTGGAAAATTAAACAAGCTTCCAAACTCACAAACAGAAAATGAAATAATCTGCATTTTGGATTTCTTGTTGAGTCTAGTGGTGTGTTAAATATTTGCTGTGAATGCTCACTATTTCGAGGCACTTTATAAATATCTAGGAGTGTATTCTCTTTGTGCATGAGTAGACCTTAAATGCTCATTGCTTCCTCAAAGGAGCTATAACTATGCTTTGAAATCATTCATCCCCCTTGCAATCAGAATACAGTTGTTAAACTATAGAAATGGTCTGATCATTGTGTTATTGTATTAATTTTACAAACAAAGACCTTTGTAGGGCTGAATGCCTAACTCTAACTGTAAGATTATGTAAAGTTAAAAGGTCCCATATTGGATCTAGATTCACAACTTCTTATAACCCTGATCACATTTAATAATGTATGATTTAGAATTCAGACAACAATGCCTAAAAACTAACATACCTTTTGAAACAGTATCCTAAAAGGAAGAGACCGTATAAGGTTGAATCCTTGCTGAAAGATGTCAATGCCTATTTTTTAAAAGAAATCAATGGACTAAACTAATTTATTTCAGCACTTCTAAATTTTGTTCAAAGTGGTTTGGGTGGATGAATACAAAACATAATTTTCTTCAAATCTATGCAAGGTGATGCTAGTGTGAAGGGAAATCAGTAGGAAGAGAATGTTTCATATTGCATGTCACTTTTGGAATATTTTGAGCTTTTCTGTTGTAGCTCTTTTAAGTATTTACTTATTTGTATGATACTCTGTTTCTTAGTTTTTGATTTCTAACTGTGGACTTCTGTGCAGATGGCAAGAGAGCTAGAAGAAATATTACGACAACAATGGGCGCAGCCAGCTCAGAGTTGTATTGTTGCTGATGGAGTGTCCTTTCTTCAGCAAGTCATCTCACCATTATATGAAACCATAGCAGCGGTACTCCTTTGTGGAAAAAAAATTATGATGGATTTTTAAATGTTTGTATGTTCGGAAAATGAATTTTAGGGTGTAAAGTCAAATTGGACAAATGAATATCATTCATTAAGTATTTGCCTATGTTACACCAAGTTTCTGGGATGGGAATGGGATGCATTTTTGGGACTGCTTTTTTTGGGTGGCTATTTTTCAGGCGACAGCAAGCGATAACTATTAAAATATAGGGAAAATGTTAAAATATAGGAAATTTCAAATATTGATATGATAACATTGATAGAACATTCATCATATACATTATAGAACCCTAATACATAATATTGGAATTGATTTTTGAGATTTCATATGAGAGTTGACAAACAAATTAACAGAATTTAATTGCTTTGATTGTCAATTTGCATATATATTATATAAAAGTTATAAGAAAATGCCCATAGGCTGCAACTTTCAACTACAAAATGACAAAAACATACAAAATTTGAGGCTCCCCTTAATCAATGTCTGCTGACACTGCATTGAATTTAGAGTCTGTATCTAAGTCACTATCATTGTGAGGGGTTGCCTCATCCAATTGAATGCAAACCAATCACTCTTGTGAGTCCTCATCAACTTGTGTGGCATCTTCAAGATCAACATCTCTACGTGTTGTTGGGGTTTGATGATACTTAGAGTCTTTATATTAACTATGGGATACCACAATGGAGTTCCAATGTCTTAAAACAAGCAAGATGGATGAACTAATAATCTTTCTCACCATTTACCTCTTCATTTTCTCTCGCATTGTTAGTAGCATTTCCCTTGGCTTCAATAATCTGTACCTGCACATATCTGCAAAACTAGATTTCACTATTAGTCCCTTCATCAATAAATAATCATAATAATCTCCAAGCAAATTCTAGGAGGACAAGACCTAAGGGACTAGACCTATGCCTCAGTGGCTCATTCAAGATGGCCTTGCCTATGTAACGAGATCAGAGGCTTCGAAGTTCACCTTCTTGGACTTAAATTTATTAGAATAATGTAATGTTACTTTAATGGTCATCTTAGCTAGGTTAGATAGTTTCTAATTTCGTCTTTAGTTAACAATTGTTTCATTTAGAAACATCGTCTTTGTAAATATATTTAAGGAGCCTTCATCTCCTTTGTTTAATTCATGTAAATATGGTCAAATAAGGTCTTATGATAGGTTTTAGGTGTTTTGAGTCTAAGGTTATTCAATAAGGTCATAATAAACCATTTGAGATGTAAATGAGTCATGTTGGGTTCATTTTGCAAAAGTTATCAATACTTTCAAATGTTGTCATATGAAAAATTGCAAAAAATGCAAAAAAAGAGAAGTCCAATGGTCAGGGAGTTCAAATGACAGTTTGAGTCAGTTGGGTAGTTGATTTTTGGTGTGTGTGGTTTAAATATGCCTGAGAAAGGCTCGAGGCAGGGTTGGAGCTTTGTATTGAAGTTGAAACAACAATAGAAGCATTGCTTTCTCTGCAATTTTCTGAAAATCTGCTGCTACAGGTGACTGTATGGGTCCGTACTACACCATTATGAATTAAAGTGTTTTGAACTTGGTAGACACATGAATTAGCTTCATTTTGGAACTGGTTTGATTGGATTTCATAGAGTTTAGAGTATTTTATAAGCAATTTTCTGTCAGCGGTCTGGTAAAACCCTGTTTGAGGGTTTGAAGTAGTAAAATGGAACTCTAGGCCATTCCACCCAGTGAAACTTGTGATAGCTTGGTGGAATGGCATAATTAGAGGTAGGATGTTGTTCTATGTGTGTTGCAGGGGCAGGGAAGGCAGGTTGTTGCATTTGGAATGATGCCCTAGATGTTTTCATCCATGTTTTGAATAAAGAATGGTGGTTCAAAGTTGAAGTCTGATGAAAAGGTATTGGAAAAGTGTGGGAGTTAGTTTGTGAAGCATGTGTAGACCTTGAGAGATGCGTTAAAGGTGTTGATAAGGTGAGAAAAGGTTTGGAAGTTGAAGATTCAATAAACCCTCTCATGTGCAAGCCAAATTTGGCCTAGGTAAGGGTTTTATGATTTGATGAACTTGAGGTTGTTCCTATTGATAAAAATTGTGGATTCAGTCCTTTTGTAACCTGTTGATAGCATTAGAATAGAGTTTGGGGGTTTGGGTGAAGGATTTTACCAAGTTGCTTTGGAAATGTGGCCTAATTGGCTTAAGGGGCAGCGTAACAGTCATTTTTAGATGGTGAAGGTCTGAAACAACCTCATGCAGAAACTAGATATGCTGAAGAATGCCATAATGGGTGTCTAGAATGCAAATCCTTTGGTGGGTTTGAGGAGTATTTTGGAAGATATGCTTAAATTCCACCATTTGGAATGCTACAAGGAAATAGGAGTGAATTGGTGAGCTGAACACCTAATTGGAGTTTTGTGATTGATAGATTGTTTGAATTTGATTCAATTGTGATTGTTTGAAGTTTGCCTCCCTGCTCTGCATCAAATATTTACCAATCTTCTTTATTATAAAATTAGCGCATACTTTGATGGCCAATAATAATGTACCTCAATTAGGTTCAACTCTCTCACAAACAATTAGACAATAATTCAATCATATAATCACCCTACAACTTTCAGCTTGCTGATCGCAGCTAAAAAGGTCAGCATTAAAACGCTCATAAAGGAAGGTGGACGAACAAAGGACAAAATCCAGGAAAACTTTTTCAAATAACCCAACCAATTATGAGCAGTTTTGTCTGAAATTAAACTCACAAGATTCCTATAAACTTGTAGTGAAACAGGACAATACTAAAACACACATAACTCTCACTCCCTTTGACCAAATTTAAAAGTTTGATATGTTCTGGAATGGGGAAAGAGTGAGGAATAAAACCCAAAAAATTGTTGTGCAATAATCTAAAAAATGCATGAGAAATTTTCTCTATAACTTATTCCATTTTTCTCCCATAATTCAATAGTTTTCAAAAGGAATCGGCTGAGAAGGTTCAAATTTCTTCAAACAGCATAGACTACATGGTGATGGTATAAACTTGGGGTTGGAAAGTTGAAAATCCTATTTGGCAAGGACGAAAAGATTCCACTACAAAACACCAAAGGTTAGTGTTAGTAGTGGGCCTTAATATTCACATTTAAACAAAGCTTAAGTTAAAATATAATAAAATATATGCATGCTTTGTTTACGATAGACTATAACTACAATCTTCACATATAATCCCAATGTGTAGTAAAAACCATAGTTTGCAGACTTGGCTGGACTCGTCGCGGACTCGGGACTCGTTGGCCAGCCGAGTCGATTCGCCACGGACTCGGGAGTCGAGTCCAGGAGAGTCCTGGGTTGGCACTCGGGAGTCTAACCTCAAGACTTGGCCGAGTCCTGAGGTCGGACTTAGGAGTCCCGACCTAAGACTCTGCTGCGTGGCTGGGAGTCAAAAAGGGTTAAAAGCCCATGTTTTTTTTAACTTTTTCTTTCATTTTAACACTCAAGTTTGTGAAATACATGTCTGCAATTTGAATTGGGGTTGAAAGAAGCCAGTATTATATGCAAACATTTATAATCTTATGATGCTGTTATACATTGAAACTATAAGTATTTGATGACTATGAATGATTAAATTTCAATTATTGAGTGTTTGATGATCATAATTCATATGACGTGTAATCTTTGAATTATGAGTGTTTGATAATCAAATTAGGCTCTTATGTTCTCTAAATGCATTAATTTGTAATTTTGTTCTTGTTTTTTTGTAAAACTACGGTTTTTTTTTTGCTGAGTCCTAGCCGAGTCTTTATCTGAGTCCGTCCCGAGTCCTGAGTCCGAGTCATATTTTTGGGCAGCCGAGTCCGCGACGAGCCCGAGTTTGCAAACTATGGTAAAAACAGATCTTTGAAGAAATTACATACAATTTACAACATATTTTCAATAACCATTAAGGCCATGCACAAGAAGATAATAACAATTTGCACGCCCACAAAAAATAAAAAATAAAAGAAAATTGCAGGCCCTTTTCAAGGGCAAGAGAATATTATAGAGGTAGTTTTCTTAACTATGTTTCAACTATTTTCCATCCTTTCAATCACTTTATTAGTATAGACAATATCTTCCCAATTTATATTTTTATGGTTTGGGCCACTTTTTGACATGGACCTTTTCATCTAGCTAGATAACTAAAACAATGCTATCATGAAACAAACTCAAAGGCCCTTACTGAATTGCCAGTGCTCCCAATTCTAACACCACTATTAAAGTTGTTTTTAATTCCTTGCAATTCTAATTATACATTTCAACACTTCAGTGCTCTTAAATTGTTCTAAAATTTCGCAGTTATGAAATTCTGATTTAGCTACTTTTATAAAGAAACCTGTATTATTTTTAGTAGTTTGCCATCATATTGTATGTTTAGTGGCTCAGTTTCCCTACTTAAATTGAACAGTCCGCTATGGATGCTAGAACTTGGATTGGGTAATAATATTTTGCCTTGAATTATTTTTCTTATTTGGTTATTGTTCTCTTTTCTACCTAGTGCCATAATACATTTATTTCCTACAATCTCTTTCTCTATTTCCTTTTCGTAAAATGTCCATTCCATCCACTTAATTAAATGCAGTAGAAATAATGTAAGTTCTAAATGACTACTTCTCAAAATGTCTTTATGTTGCATAAAGGCTATGGCTCGGTGGTGTAGTGTTTCCTTGTACATTAATATGGAAGTAATAGGAAATTCAAAATAACAAATGAAAGGGAATGACATATTTTAGACTAGTGTTTGATGACTCGACGAGTTTTGGCAAAGACTCGCGGGACTCGCGAGTCCCAAGGCTCGTTGAGTTGACTTGCCACGGACTCGCGAACCGAGTCTTGGAGAGTCCAGGCTAGGACTCGACGAGTCTTGGTGAGTGACTCGCATGTCAAGTCAACTCGCCATGGATTCGCATGCTGAGTCTTGGAGAGTACAAGCTAGGACTTGACGAGTCTTGGTGAGTGACCCTCACGAGTCCTAGAGTCGGACTCGTGAGTCTCGACTCAAGACTCTCAGCGTCATCTAGAAACATTCAGCAGCAATTTAAAACTTGTTTTTGTTTTTTTTTTCATTTGTTTTGCTCAAGGTTGAAGGTTGCCCAAAATAGGTCCATCGACTTAGATGATATTGATCCATATGGTGAATGGACCATCAATGAACAAAATGATGATGATGATGTCTTCCTTACTGAAGAAGATCTTGCGGAATTGGAGAGAGCAACAACAGAAGAAGAAGCAACAGAATTGGATGCAATGGTGGAGGACGAAGACAATTTTGAAGAAACAACTCATACTATAACACCTTGTAGTTTGAGGCCTGAACAATTGAGTTCCATTAGGAGGGGAAAGAGGAAGATGTAGATTGTATTTGGTTGTTTTTCTCATTTTGACATATCATTATATGTAAACTTTTATAAACTTATGATGCTGTTATACATTTAACAGTTTGAAACTATGAGTATGAATGATGAAATTTCAAATATTGAGTGTTTGAAGATCATATGATGTGTAATATTTGAATTATGACAAATTGATAATCAAATTAGGCTCTTATGTTCTCTAAATCATTAATTTCTTTTTGTTTTTTGGTGAAACTACGGTTTTGTTCTTTGTCGAGTGCTAGTCAAGTTTGTTGCTGAGTCCGTGTTGAGTCCTGAGTCTCGAGTCCGAGTCCTATTTTGGGCTGCCGAGTCCGAGTCCTAAAACTTTGTTTTAGACATATGCAATGATTTCTCAAGCATTCACCATTATTACATAAACCTTGAAAGAACATTCGTGATGGTTTAAAAATTAAATAAAAATCACTTGAATGACCAAACCATAACCCAAGATCAAACATTATAATTGTTTTGCCCACTCTAGCTAGAGGTGATGAAAGTGGCCACAATACCACAAAAAGTACTTTGAGTGCAACACGTAAGGAAAGAAAAAAAATAGTAGCACTTATACTTCTTGCATTGTAAAGATTCAACAAATAAAATAAATAAATGATGAGAGAGCTTACACAACTAAACCTCTGTTTTCTTCCAACAATTCTACTCTATGAAAACTATGGATATTCCTTCACTCATGGGTTCTAAGAGGAAAGTCAATACGGAAAAAGGTCTGTTGTACAAAAGGGTTGACTTTTCTCTTTTGGCTGTTATTAAATTTTACTATATAGCTAAGTTACCAATTCGTTTTTGGATTTGGGTACGGGTATGCGACCCCGTTACGGGATTCAGTCGTTTTTTTGGGGTTGGGTACGTTTTGGGTACGGCAATACAAAAAACATATAAGAATCAGAAATATATACATATTTGCAGCAGTAATTAAGTCCAGAGTACACCATATTAATAGTCTAATAATATAGCAAAAATACATCACCACTTTCATAGTCAAATATTAAAATATTAGTGATACTCGAATGTCATGATATAAAATTATAAATTAAAGTTCAAACATAAAAATGTCAAGTGTTTTTGGGAAGATGATGCCAGAATGAAAGAATGTGTGGTAGCCACTATTGGAGAAGTGGAAGATGACCTTGTAGGTGGCTTGCACAATCCTTTCTTGGCTAAAGGATGGGATTCTTATTTTGCTTTCCCGATTGCACTATTTGCTTCTTACTCTTTGATATAAGAGGGAAATTACTCCTTAGGCAATCCATGTTTGTTTGGCCCTAGACAAATTTTAATTCCTTGCTTGGTCATTGCACACAAGTAAGTTTTCACCAGACTATACAAGCTCTTCTACTTGTTATGGCATTGA
Source organism: Sequoia sempervirens (assembly GCA_007258455.2). Taxonomy (NCBI): domain Eukaryota; kingdom Viridiplantae; phylum Streptophyta; class Pinopsida; order Cupressales; family Cupressaceae; genus Sequoia; species Sequoia sempervirens. Next base: position 81,245 of record VDFB02251990.1, on the reverse strand, counting down.
CTACAAGTCCAAAGATACCTCCAACAAGGTGCTCAATCATTGTGACATGTTGCCAAAGAGTTGATGCTTGATCAAATTTGGAATTCCTTTCCATACTTAGGTCCATTGAATTAGAACTAGTTGCAATTATAAACTATACGGATACCTGTACCTACATTGAAAAAAAATATATGTAAGGACAATCAGAAAAAAAACTAACCCAAGCTACGCAAATATATGGGTTTTTTGGGCGTTTTGATGTTTGGATTCGCATCAGATTTGCGTTGGATTCTTCTGGGCATATCTTGGACGAATCCACAGTCCAATTTTCGTACCTTGTCTGAATTTGAATCGTACCGAATCTGAATTTCGAATCCGGTATGAATCGTATCGTATCCAGAGGCTGGGAGTGGCGAATCGGTAACTTAGCTATATAGTAATGATTATGGTATGGGCATACTAGCAAAGCCCTAGATTGGCTTATAAATAAAGAATAATTTGTTATAAAAGAATTGCAACAAACATCTTATGTGTCTGAGTTAAAATGCTCACTGTGAGAACTCTACCTTAAAGAGTGGTACCTCATTGCTGCAAACGCTGTCATTATGTGCCACAGCAATGCACTGCCTTGTGACGTTTGGTCTTTAAAATGCAATAACCAGTATAATTAACAAAACCATGAAGAAATTTGTTGTATAATGTATAAGATTAGTGAAGAAGAATGTTAACATATGAAGATGGTCCAATCTTGTATATTCATTTTATGTGAATATTACCTCCGACAACCATTGTAGTTACATTGGTACCCGCCTCGTCTTTTTTCTTTTACCTGATAATTATGTTGGAAGAATTGTCACAAAACTATCCTCAAGAGAAACGATAACAAGATAAATAAATAAATATTATATTATATTAATATATATACAGGCTTCTTGCCTTTCGCCAAAAAAAAAGAAACAAGATAAATAAATAAAATTTAAAACCACCATATAAGATAAAAAAAATCATTTCACAATTCAAAATATCTCTACGTGAAGAAATAAATAGGAGTTTAACATTAGGTATTACAATAATGTCTTGGAAATAGCCATGATAATTCCATGGAACCAATCAGCTAGGTTACCGAATCGCCTAGGTTTGCCCAGCGATTCCCGTTTGGAATCGTTTCGGGTACGGATTCGGAATCGAATCGCTGTAGAATCGCACAGGAATCGATTTTCGCTCTGTGGGTTCGATTCCAAAACTTGAAAAGCGATTCCCGACGATTCCCGACGATTCCCGAAGTTTTTCAGACGACGTGGCGATTCCAACACGTTTTTTTTACCTTTTTTATTTCCGCCAGTTGACTTTTGCCTCGATTTCTGCAAATTTTAGGGCAAAACATTTGACAAAAACGCGGATTTTGACGTTTATTTGCAGACGCGGATTTCGTTCGATATTTTTCGTGACTACCAGACACGCGAAAAGGGTTTGACGGCATACGAAAACGCACAGATAAACCGGCACGGGCATAGACTTTAGAGAAACACGCAGGCACGGGGGCATAGAGAAACCACAGGCGGCGCGGATTGACCACAAAAACGCGACCACAAAACGCGCGACCACAAAACGTATAGAGGAACTGGAATACAGGCGCGGCGGATACAAGTGAACAGAAAACGCGACCGAGAAGCGCGCGCGCGACCAGGTAGGGTTTCCATTTTTCACATTTATTTTTGTTTTTTTTAATTTTTTAAAAATTTTCTGATTGTTTTAAAAAACGAAAAATTCAAAATCTTTGAAAAATTAAAATAAATATATAGTTATAGTATAATTTTTAAAATATAAATTTATTATACTAATATACTAGTTAGCTAATATATATAATTTTTAAAATATAATATTGATAATTTCATATATTATTTTTAAAATATATTATTCATATATAATTTAAAAAATATAAAATTCATAAATCATAAATTATAATTATACGATTTAAAAAATTTATAATTATTTTATAAAATTAGAAATTATAATCTTAAATTTATGAAATTTAGATTTAAATTTTAAAATATTTATAATTTATATAATTTAAGATTTAAAAAAAATATAATTTATTATTATTTCATATATTATTTTTAAAATATATTATTCATATATAATTTAAAAAATATAATATTCATAAATCATAAATTATAATTATACGTCGATACGATTTAAAAAATTTATAATTATTTTACAAAATTAGAAATTATAATCTTAGTATATTATGTTTCAAAAATTGAAATTTGTCATGGTATTGTTTATCATATGTATTGGTATATGACATTCTAAACTTATTTTGTTTCTATGTTGCATATATATATATATATTTAAATATTTTATTATATTTTTGTATGGACGTACCCGATTCCGTACCCAAGCCCCCAAATTTTTTTGCCGTACCCACGTACCGTACCCACGTACCCGTACCCGTGCCCGTACCCGATTCGGCAACTTAGAACCAATGCCTTCATTTAGATAGCCACAAGATTGATTTCATAATTTTGCTAGCATCCTCCTTGCTTTTGCCAATATGGGAGCTTTTCAAATACGGTATGGGAATCCATCACGCACTAAGGATACAAGAATTTAATTTAATGTTGTAGATTAAATTTATCCCAACAACATTTATACAAACTGTGGAAGCATAGACAAGGCATTAAATTGTTTGATAAAATACCTCAAAGAAATGTTGTCTCAATACTAGGTTGATTGCAGGCAACACACAAATGAAATTTGTTGAAAAGGCTTTAGAACTTACAAGAGAATGCCTATGTTATCGATTTGTTGAGGGTAAGGCTAGGGTCGCGATCTGAGCCGGTCCAAGTCCAAGGTCTGCGTCCGATTCCTTGTGGGTTTGGGCAGGGTGCGATCCACAGAATGTGGGTGTGGCCTTGCCAAACCTAGGCGGACCCAAGTTGAATTTTGGTGTTTTTCATCATTTTTTTGAGTTTTTTTTAATTAAAAACGCCCAAATTTCCCCCCTAACCCTAAAATGATGTCCACCATGAAGGCTTGCGTGGATTTGAAGGTTTTAATTTGGGTTTTATTGTGAATACGAAATGATGTATGCCATGAAGTTTTGTGTGGTTTTGGAGGTCTTAATTTGTGCTTGGTGGTGGGGGTGCCGCTCCCCCAGACCCCTATGAGGGGTGTCGCCCCTTGACCCCACTATGGGTGCTGCCCCCAGACCCCTCCAAGGGGCGCTACCCCTCGACCCCATTGGGGGCATTTCCCTCAAACTCCCATTGAATTGATTTGATTTGCCATGTACTCTCTAAGTCCAAGTTTCCAAGTTTGCCTACAAGTCTTCATCTATAATATAGTCATCCGATTGGACAATCCTCCTTGATGCTTACCTACAAGGAGAAATGTAGCATTGTAGTTAATTTTAATAAATAATATATATCATGACATTCGAGTTTTGACTAATTGACATTCTAATGTTTTTAATTTTTATGGTGGTTTTGTTTATTATACAATATATGATGCTATGTGTGGTATTTTGAACTTAATTACTATTGTAAATATGTATATATTTTTGGTTTTTATATATTTATGTATGGACGAACCCAAAAAGAACCCAACCCCAAATTTTTTTTGCCATCTGCGAACTGAACCATCGAACTTGAACCCAAACCTGAACCTGAACTAGTAACATAGGAGAATGCAATTGGCAAGTGTAAGACCAAACTCCACACCCTTACAAGAATCCTCATCGCCGGTGCCAAACTAGGTGCCTTCCCTTGAGCTAAATATAGTTCTGAGGGGCATTTGCAAGAATCCTCACTACAAGTGCCAGATTGGGCGCCTTCCCTTGAACTAAATACAATTCTGAGGGGCATTGTTTGCAAAAGTATCCAAACAGGGAAGAGGAAGAAAAGTGCCACCACAAATTTGAAGGAAAATCAAGGATATAATGCATGGAAACCATGTAGTAGCAAGCCGCCTCCCCCAAGAAAGAAAAGAAGCCTCCATTTTCTACTAGCATACTACCCTAATAGACAGGTCTGCAAAAAATGTGGAAGCATTGAGAAGGAACATGTTTTGCCTTGGACACTCCACTCACCTATCTACCTGTTCCACTCATAGACAAACATCTTTAATCTTTAGCTTGACATTTAGCCTTACAAGAGTAAATCGTATCACATAAAATATTTTATGTAAAAGATTAACTCTTCCATTATCACTATCCCATAGATCAAATGTTCATCTAATGGTTCATACAATATCCCTAATGCATTGCTAAAGTTTTCAGATCTAAGGTGCAACATTAGCTATACCTTCCTTGTCACTTCATTAAATATTACATGGTGATGGTCAGCTATATCAGACGATATTCATTTCATTCTTTTCCGACTTCTTCAAAACGAACAATGGAGATCCCTTTGCTTTTGAATTGGTGGGTCATACATCAATGGGTCAATATCTAGGCAAGCAAGTTTCATTAGTCTGATGGTCCATTATTACTGATTCTTGAACACGTGTTTTGATCTCATAACTTGTATCACTTTGCTTAACTAGATTTACATTATATTGTAACAAATCTCATTCAAATTAGATGGTAAATGTTTTCCACCCTAAGATAATGGGTGGAGGGAACCATGGTTGAAGTATCATAATGCTCAAACATTCTTCACTATGTTTTACAAGAGCGGTGACATTTGGCTTCCTAAGCACCGAGTTGGTGTGTTAATTTAACCTTAAATCACACAGATGAAATATACCTTGTCAATCAAAGACCAATCAATGGCTAGGAGTGAAATGTTTAGCAAACAAAATAAGGCCTATCATGGAACATAAATGATTTCATATATTTTCCAAAGAATTACTAAAACTCAAATTCAATGTCCAATTAAATATATTATAATCTTTGTATATGCCAGTGGGTCTATTTATTTTCACATAGACACTAATTAGAATAATATTTGAAGAATGCTATGATACAATTTTTTTAATACAACAATCATACTAATGAATGTAGAGTAATGGATAAGAAATAAATTAGATAAAACATATTAGAATTTTGTGGAGGCATTAAAATCAACAAGACATTATGCATGCAATAATCTATAGAGAATACTTACTATACATGAATGCAAATGAAGACATAGTCTAACTTATAGATTCGATATGATATCATAACAATTGAAAAATCTATACATGTGCTCATCATACCTCTTAGCTTGATTATTTGAGCATGTTGCTAGGGGTTTGTTGCCAAGGTAGCCGACATGGTACTTAGATCTAAACACAAATCAAATGCTTGCATTTTTGTTAGCTCATTAATAAGACCAATTATCTCACAAAATCTTTGCAGTGGTTCATTCTAATAACCAACATTATTATATAGGAGTAACTCACATAAGAAATTAAATAACTCATCCTTGAAATCAAACAACAAAAAATATCATTAAGCTCAATCATAACTTGATCATGTATCATTTGTATATAATATCTTTTGACTACATTACTAACTAGGAATTAAACTAGACATGGCTATACTCATTCATACCTTGTAAATGAAACAAGATTAAACTTGCATTCAAATCTTAAAATCGCCATTATGCTTATTGCATCATTAGGGTCTATAAGGAATATGAAGTAATCGAGGGTATAAGAAAGATAATTTGTAAGTAAACAAGGAAGCCTACCAGGAAAGTATGAACTCTATGCTCAATAGGTACTCTGTTACCACATACTAGAAGACCCCCAGATGAGTTATAGGAAAAAGTCTAGCTAGCCTTACACACCCAACAATTTCTTTGCATGTCAAGAGATAAGCTTATGCGGACCAATTTGTCTTTGTAGTAAAGGAATTGACAACCTATAAAAGGAGGTGAGCAGCAAGTATGCTCAACTCTAGTACATTTTTGCCATGCCACATCCACTATCCAATATGATTAACTTGAGCTAATGTAGCTCAATTTGTCTTTGCCTTTAGTTTGTTGAATGTTGGATTACAAAGGTTGACAAATGCTAATTATTGTGTTCAGGGTAAAATAAAGCCTTCATCACTATACATTTTCCAAAAGGTCCTTCATGAGCCTTTCTTTCATCTCTTCATGAGATGGAGACACTCTTCTAGGGCTTGGTACATATCATTTGGGACCTGTTGATGCGTGTTTTATGACACAACAAACACTTTAGAATAAAGAATCCGAAGACACTCTATCCTCTCTTGAAAAACTGCCTCGTATGCTAAGATTGCCAAAAAGATCATACAACAATTCCAATGTTTCATAAGTTGGGTGTGGATAAGCTCTGTGGACGTTGTGATTTTGCCGGTAACATAAAGGGATTTACTCTAGTAGGTTACTTAAAGAGTAAGGACTTAGATCCAGTGTTATTATTATTTTTTTTTTTTGGGTTTTTCTGATTTTGGATAAAAAAGTGAAAAAGGAGTGAGGGTTTAGGAATCCTAAGCTATTCCTATGGAATCAAGAGACGGTAAGGATTGAGTGAAACCAAAGAACAATACTTTGTTTCGCCACGTTAAATGACAACTACTCAAAGCAAGTGCAATCTTCTGGGGATTTGTGCTTAAGGTCTTTTCACTTCGAACAACACCATCAATAGAACAATATCATTCGGAGTAAACATTGAAGCATCCACATCAAAAGCTCAGTCTAACTTTACGCATTGAATGAAAATCATCCATCCAAAGAAAGTATGAGCAAAGTTTCACTAATCTTTACTATCTATGAGCACAGTTTCACTAATCTTTACTATCAATCTATCATTCCCTTAACATACATTCAAATGAAATTCTAACTTAAATCTACTTTACGAGGAGGAGAAATATGCACCATGCAACCATTTGACAATGAAAGGATTCAAAGCATCTCATGCATTATGAACTTTATTATCAAAATAGTCTTTAGCAACAATTTCATAGAACTCTCTCTCTTATTCTCTATTCTCTATTGCTCTTATGCTCTACAATCTCTTCTATCTCCTCTAATCATCTATGAAAAAATGAGAGAGTGAGGGGGGGGTTTATATAGAGTTTCCAGAGTACAATGAATGGCCAAGATCAATTCAAGATTAACAACCCAGATTTAAAATAACAAAACCCTAATTAGGGTTTCTAAACAACAATCAGTTAACTGCAGAGAACTCATTCACTGGGAGTTGCGTCCTTATCCACTTGCAAAGCACTATGTTCGGTGAACCTGGACACGATCATGCTGACTTCTTCCATGGTAATGTCCGACAGTTTGTTAACTTTGTACTCCAACAAGTCTAAACTTTTTGCACATTCTGCAAAGGTGATCACCCATTCTGATTCATGCAGCAAGAAGGTGTTTCAGACGGTCAGGAAGCTGAATGCCTTAGTTAAATTTTCTTTCAGGATTGGTCCGACAGTGGTGGGGAAAATCCTTTGAACTTTATCCTTCAAATTTTCTGACTGCAAGTGTTTTTCTCAGACAATGTCTCTGTCAAGCACATCCGTAGCCATTTGGAAAATTTTAGTCCAGATCTCTTTTACTTGCTCTTCAATTTTGGCGCCATCTGCCTTTACTCTTTCCAGGACTTCTCCTCGTGAGATCAGTGCATAGTACCAGTTGCTGAAATCATATGCAGCTCCAGCTTCAATGATCTTCTCATCAATCGATCTCTGTTTCAGAATGCCCTTTATCTCTCAAAGACATGGGATAATTTTGCTTTGAATGTCTTGGAGGCCATCCCATGCTTCTGCCAAGTTTGCAACTAGTGAGAGCAGAGAGGAAGTTTTCCCATAAACGTATGCCAACTTTTCTGCGAATGCCATTGCCTCTTCTTTCTTTCCTACCATCCATTCTTTAGTTTCTCTGATTGTAGTCAATTCCTCTTCAAAATTTTTGACTGGCTCCTGTGAAGAGTTTGGAAGTGGAGGAGCTGATTGGTCACCTTGATTGAGTGGCCTGGTTAAATGCTGGATATATTCCTTCAGACGCTCAATCTCTCTTTTATATTCCCTTTTCTTCGCCACTTCTTTTTCCAGCCTAGACTTGATGGTGGCAACAGAATTATCCAGGTCCTCAACTTCTTGTCCTTTTGTTGTTAGACCAATATCAATAGTTGTAATGGCATATTCATTTGGGACAATTTCATATTGTGACTTTTCAACTGTAGGTACTGCAATTTGCACTATTCGGTTACTAGCTTCATCTCTCTGTATTGTAGAAAATTTCTTGGCTGGCTTCCTTGTAGCAGCCTGTTCTAGTCTCGCCAAGAAGTCTGCAGTATCATCTTCTTTTGGTATCTCTGCTGGCGCCTTTATCTTCAGTCTTTCTTTCAGCCAATCTGGGATTGTCAGCTGTTCAATTCCATCTTTTTGATTACCTTGCATATCCTGAACCTCTTGCATATCTTGAATTTCCTGCACGGATGGGACTTCCTGAATTCCTTTGAGGGCTGAAATCATTCCCTCTTCGAATTCTCCATCCATGATATCCATATCATTGTTCGACTCAAGAATCTCCGTGCCTGTAGGGGAGTGATGCTCATCATCTTCCAACTGCATTGGCTCCATAGCTCTTTCTAAAATTGGCAAAGGAATTCTGACTTGCTCCCATGACTCTTCTTCCGTGATCAATATTTCATCTACATTTCTGGATGTAGCCGAATGAAGGGGCTTGGATTTTTGCTTCTTCTGAGCGGGCCCTTCATCTGTTGTTTTCTTCTTGTTTTGCTTTGCAAAGTCATCAATTTCTTTTCTCTTTTTTAGGTTGGCAGCATCATTTGGTTCACCTCCATGAGATGCACCGACATTTGAACAACAAGACTCTGCCTCACCCATCAAGTCATATGTGAATAGCACATTCCTTTGCTATAAAGTTTGCACTTGTTGATCTATCCACCATCGGGAATACTTGACACAGGCCTCATGAACGTTGTCAGGTCACCAAACTTAGGCTCAGACCATCTCACAGGAGGAAGCGGCTGCCTTTCATCAAAGCCCGACTGCACGTACACTCCATCATCCTCCAGTTGATCAGGTACTCAGAAGAGTTCTGTTGTCCTGATCATATCCAACGACAATCTTGACCATAGTCTTTTTCTCACATCATATTCATCAGCGGCATTTGCCCAAAAGTCTTCTAGGTCAACTTTGTGTTTATATTTCCTCCCGTCCACAATTCCAATATGATGAAGTGGATCAAAGTCAGCTCTAGACTTGTAGGAAATGAACGGGTACCTTTGTATTTCCAATCAGGCACTCTCTGCTGCTTGTGCCGATGGACAGGATTCTACCATATTGCCAATGAAGAAAGGGAAAGTAATGGAGGCCTTTTGCTTACTTCTTTGAATATTCTAATATGTCTCCAGTTGCCTTAGGACTTCCAACATAACCATTTTGTTGGTAGGATAGATTGGTAGTTTATATGGGCGACTTGTGAATCCTTGTATTCTGATGTATGTAAATCTGGGAAACTGGATGAACCAAGATCCATATCTGCTGATTAAACTTTTTGGCTTCACGGGTGAGCCTCTGATGTGTTCCTTCCTGGAGAATTTGGGTGATATACATAAGGCATCATGTGCTCGTCTAAAGTGTGATTTCTCCTTTAACTGCAACTGTGGAAGCAATCATAGGACTTGAATTCTCCTTCGCCATTACCAACTACCCCTTTGCAAATTAGACCAACATATCTATAGGTTCTAGCAAGCAGATATATGACATAGGAACTCATGTGGAAGGTTTTGGTTCTCTCCAAGTTGACCAACTGCTCATGGAGACTATCACTGATCATCCTTGACCAGTTGAACATTTTTACCCTGGAAGTTATTTCATCAATGAAATAATACATCCAGGTTTCAAAGGGCGCACCTTGCGGATTGCCCACTATTCTGTTCAACAATGAAACAATGTCTCCATATTTTTCCTTAAAATCAGTTCTGTGCAACTTCTTGGGCATCTTTTTGGGAGTAGGTCTAGGTTTCACCAACCATGACTTGTTCATGTTTGATGCACAAAGGTCTTGTTGGTCTTCATAAAGTTTCCGTGCATCATCCTTGGTTCGGTAAGACATCCTGTTGTAGGTTGGGATTCCAAATGTTTCTTGTATAGCAGGCTTAGTTAAGTATGCAAGTATTCTTCCATCAGGTGCTTCAATCTGTCTTTCTTGTGCATTATAGTGCAATGCACATTCTACCATGAGTTCTGGACATTCTTTCGCGGAGGGAAATCCTGTTGCCTGAACAATGCCATTGCGCATCATCCTTTGTGCAATTGGTGTAGGTAAGAATCCATCACTTCCATACATCCTCTTTTTAAAATCATCAAAGTCTATATGGCTGAGGTCGATGTCCACAATGTTTTTCCACTTTGAGTTGATCTTGGACTCCGGCTGTGAACTCTTGCTGGCAAACTTCATTTGTAATTCCTCGAAGATAAATCTGCAAAAAAGGCAAAAAGAGAATATCAAAATTCGGAAATTAAATTTAGATTACTTGAAAAAATATTCCAGCCAGCTGATAAGTTAAATTTCATGAATGATCATGCTGGAAATGAAAGAATTTATCCGATAATCAAATGAAGTTTTTTGCCAGAATGAAGGTAGAGAATGCAAATCTGCCTAATACTCTGGAAAAAATAAAATGGACAAGATCTTTGTGCTGGCTGGTTAAATTCGCCCTTTCTTCCTTCTGCTTCAAACTTCTCAACTTTCTTGCCTTAGCCAAAATTACTTCTCACAACTTCGCTTTCGAAAGATGAATGATTGAAAAATGAGAAGTAAAGCCCATTTAAAGATGAGAAGTTCGATTTATTTAGCAAAATCCAGTTGTTTCCATTAAATCAAGTTCAAACTTGGCTTGCACTCCTCTCTCGAATGGCAATTTTTATCTCTAGCATCAGTTTCTGGGAAAGCTTCTAAGTTTGGCACCACTTCAGTGAAGTCTTTTTGTCCTTTTCCAAAATTCGAATTTCTTTTCTAAGTGTTGGAAAATGAAAATGAAAATATTAAAATAACATTTCATGTGTTATTTTTCCAACCTTTTATTTTAATCATTTTAATTATGGCATTTCATTTTTTACCCTAAGGCAAATTTAATTTTTTCTAAGTTATTTCTTGTCTTTGCCTAAGGCGAATCTTTTTCTCTTATTAATTTTGCCATAATTTCCCAAGTCTTTGGCGAATTTTCTCAACATCTAGATATGCCGTTTGATATTTTAATGTTTCAATGTATAGACTTCGGCAAAAATTTTGGTTTTTTTTTTCAGCGTTTCTAAGTATGGCGGACTTAGCTAGTGTTTTTGCCATTCATTTTATGCTGGGTGGACTTTCCACTATGTTATGCCATTAACTCTTCATGGTGGGCGGACTTGGCAAGGCATTGAGCCATCTCTTTAGAGGGGCAGACTTTGTTCTTCCTTGTTCCATTCATCATGGGGCGGACTTGGCTCTTTCTTATTCCATTCATCATGGGGCAGACTTGGCTCTTTCTTATTCCATTCATCATGGGGCGGACTTGACTAAGTGTTTTGCCATTACATAGGGCGAACTTGTCACATGTTTGAGCCATATCTCCCTTGCTTGGAGCAGACTTTACTTAAGTTCATGCCATTGTCATCTTGAGTGGGCGGACTTCACCTTATGTCATTCCATGAAGGGGCGGACTTAGCCTATTGTCAAGCCATATGATATTCTAGCAAGGGCGGACTTTGCTTTGGATTAAGCCATTTCAAGGGAAGACTTTATCAATGTCCATGCCATGTCTTGATCTCCCTATGGCGGACTTCTCTATTGCTTGTGCCATGTCCATTTTAGCTTTGGAGCAGACTTTCCATTGCCTTGTGCCATTGCCATTATGAGTGGGGAAGACTTGACTAAGTGTTTGGCCATTAGCTTGGCACCATTTTACATACTTAGGCAAATTTTCTCATGAATTTCATGCTGGTTAATTCGTCATATGCCCTTTTCTCATGCTTTTTGTATGCCTTTTCATTGATTTTTGTAATTTCCCATTGATTTTTCATGATTTTTAATTAATTTTTTAATTGATTTTTCAAAATTTTCATGCTAAAACATTAATCCCTTAATCAGCGGGTCCCGAGCATTTTCCAAAGATGGAAACCCTGCCAAAAATAGAAACTTTTCCAAAAATAGCAACTTTCCTAAAATAGCCCCTAAAAAATAGGAAGTCCAAAATAGGCCAAAAGTTCCAAAAATAAAGTCCCTAAAAAATAGGGGGTCCAGAGTGAAAATCCCCAAAAAGGAGGAGATGTCAAAATTGGCTCAAACGACAGTCGATCTTCGTCCCTCGGGCCCGCTAAGCATCCTGATGATGTTTGTGCACTGATTTGGGCTCAAATTCTTAACTTGGCTCGGATGACTCTTCAAAACTCAAACTCTAAACCCTCAAATAGAGATCCATTGAAACTGAAGCGCAACGACAGAGCCCTAAAAAGCAAACCACTAGGGTCCCCATTTGTAATGGGGCGGTGTGTGATAACGTCACAACAGGACCTAGAGCATAGTCTACCATATGAAGTGGCGTTTTCATGGTGTTCCACTATTGTGTTAGAATAGGCTTAATATGCTCCTCAGAAAATCCAAAATTAGGATCCCTATTAAGAATACCTTGCTTCATTTGTCCAAGAATGTTCCTAAATGTTTCATAAATTTCTCCAAAGCTAGGAGAGTTTGTATCAACATAAATAATGATTTGCACAGTAGGTGAGATGGAGGAGCAAATATATGTGCAAAAATGTAACAAAAATAATCCAAAAATGATTCACTCAAATAACGAAGAGTGAATGCTATTATAAAGAACAAAAATACAAATTAGAAACATTACAGTGTTCGACGGGGACGTGTTCCCCCCAAAAAACCTACGTTTCCTAGACGGGGACGTCTTAGAGACTTGGGGACTTGGGGGGGACGTTTGCCCACAAGCCCACCACTAGCGCCACCATCCAACCACCAGTATCGCTGTCTCCAAGATGCCGCTAGGACCTCGAGGGTGCTGGGGTGTCCTCAAGATGTCTAGGGGACTCCTAATTGTCTTCAAGATGTATAATTCTTATACATCTTTTTATAACTATTTTTTCAAGTACTATATGTATTTCAACACCCTGCCGCCCACCTGCTGCTGTCCTGCCGCTATCCCCAAACTTAGACCCCCCATCCTCGCGTCCCCGAAACGCGTCCCCTGCCGTCCTCTCTTCCCCGTCCCCGAAACCCGGTGGAACACTGAAACATTACTAAATTAACAATGTAATGATTTAATAATAAAATTAACACTTTCTTATTGTGCTATGAACCACCAATCATAGTCAAGTGTCTTTTGTTTCACGCTTTTTCCTTTAGTGATGTTTGCCTTTGGCCATCTAACCCACTTTGGATTAACCATCATTTACTGGGAGATGCTCCTTCAAATCAAACATTGTCTCTAACAAACAATGTTACACCACCGTCGGGGATAGGGGGACGGGGGGACAAAGGGGCCTCAATTTGGGGATGGCGGCAGGGTGGGGGGGGTGTATATACTATATACTATACATATGGTACTTAAAATGCTAGTTATGAAAAGATGTATAAGACTATTAAGAAGTAAAATAAGAAGTGCCAAATTGAAATACTAAATAGTAAATACTTGAAACAATGAACATTGAAGTTTTCAATATCGAATTACTAATTAGAAATTAGAATACTCGATACTACATAAAATTTTAAATTGTCGAATCAGCAAATGGAAGATTTCTATTATATGATATCAAAAGTATTTGATCATAAAGATGATTACAATGAGTAGCATGATATCAAAACAAGTACAAAATCAAAATGTGTTATTTTTTTTTTTAAACATGTGCTTGAAGTTGCCACTGTGGGGGACGCTTGGGCGTCCTCGAGACGCTCGAGGGAAGCACAGGCATCCCCGCGTCACCGACGGCGGGTGGCAAAATTGGTGGCGCCGCTTGGGACTTGGGAACGCTGTCCCCACGTCTTGGGGACGTCCCCATTCCGGGAACGCTTGGGATTTAGGGGGGGGACGTGTCCCTGGGGTACACTGCTAACAAAGTAAAGTAGTTTATCTAGTATCCATGAGCTTGCAAAATTATTATTAAAGTATTAATTGTAATATTTAATGGTCATCTTAACTTTGGTTAGTTGATAGTTTACTTTTAGTTAACTTAGTTAGCTTTTAGTAACTTCTGTTTATGCTTTAGTTTGTTTTAGCATTTTTTAGTTATGTGCTTTAGTTTTCTTTAGTTAACGATGGTTTCTTTTTAGAAACATTGTCTTGTAATTTTCTTTATAAGGAGTATTCCTCTCCTTTTGTAAACACACGATAATGAATATCGAATATCAATTATTTCCTTGAAAAAATCATGAACAAAATAAGAGAGGTGTGATGGTTGCAAATAAGTATTTGTATGTCTCTAGCTTTTGCCACCACTACCTTCATCCAATTCATTTTTCGAATGTCTTTCAATATGTTGTTCAACAGATCAACATGACATGGGGTCTAGATAATGTGCTTGTAAGCACCCTCCACCATCAAGCTAGCTAACTTACATAGACAGGCTGAAATGGTCAACAGTTGTACAATATTAGAGGGCCCAAGTCTCTTCTATGACATCCTTCAAAATCTGAAATTGGAAGTTTGCATCATTCCTCTTTCCTGAACAATCAATAGCTTTAAGAAAGTAAGAGCTAGCCAAATATGTGACAATGATATTGATGTGTGACCAATATCTGATAATGGCTCATCTATTCATGATGGCAGATCAACTATCCTTTATCCAAGATTGCCTCATTTCTTCCATCACTACAATCACCTTAGAATACTCTCTATCAAGTATGGTAGTGTGTAGCTTATGTTTTGAAAGGAGTGGGGAGATTCAAATGATGGATTGACTACGATTACATTCTCTAACATTTATTTGAAATAGGGAGAACATGCCACATAAAATGCTATCGTATGGGCAAAGAAAAATTTGTCAATAGAAGACTGAACCACTCTCGTGATTGTATATTAAGTTTTCTTGGAACATTAGTAACCTGTTTCCTTATGGCTCTCAACATCTAGGGTTTGGGTAGGTGACAACATACTAGGCTGCATAGTCCTTGTTGGAATTTGCTTATTTTTCGCCTCATACTCCATGTACAACATGGTTACTTTGATATTTTTAGCTAGAGTTATTTCTTACAACTTTTTACCCCTTGTCCAGTTATGCACAAAATATAGAATAATTTTTTTTGTAGTTGACACTATGGTCCTTGTCACACAAATGACATGGGTACACTTTACACCGTCTTGAAGTTTTTCTTTCTTCTTTTTGTGTAAAGTTGTTGTAAATTGTAAAAATGGTTATTTGAATTAAATAGGCCATTTGTATAAGTTTTGAGGAGTTTTGAAGAGCATTCAAATGAGTTATTTGAATTCATAGTCCCTACAACACTCCCACTATCAGAAGAACCCTTAGTAGTACTTATATGACCACTTTGATGAATCAAATCTCTTCATCCTCACTACTCGCATTGCTGTTCATCACTTTTTTTTGTTGAAAATTCAAAGCATAGTTGCAAGTGCAAACATAGAAAAAAAGAGAAAAAGAAAAAGAGAAAAACAAACAAACAAAAGTCCTTGTGTTTGAAACTCTAAAAAAAAAAAGAATGCAAAATAATTTGTGCAAATGAACAATGGATAATAAATTTATGTCAAATGATGTAGATTTAAGGTTTTTTTGCCTTCTTCTCGCTGTTATTCTCTTCTCTTCTCACAACTGCTTTTTTTTTTTCTGTCTTCTTCTTGACAATTTTGGAAAATGATAAAATGAGTTTGTTTTTAGTTTTTATTTATCAATATGGCTGTTTTAGGTTTAGGGTTGGTCTAAAGGGGTGTGGGGCCATTGTGTGGCCTATTATAAAAACAACACATGTAAAGTTAACCAAGATTGCATAAAAATCTATTAAAAAATAAGGAGCATAAGCAGCCTTATATAGGATTAGATATATCTTATCTACAAAGGACAATGATGGCAAATATCTTATCTAAAAAGGAAAAATATCTAAAGTCAACATGACTTCATCAAAGAAGATTCCTAAAGTCTATCATAAAATCTAATTGACCATTACAATATAAAACATTACTTTAATATGGCCACCTATTGCCATTTCATACTCGAATTTTGACATTTTGGAAATATTTTCAAATTTTCTAGAATCGGTTATTGTAATGTCCTCTTCTAGAACATTTCTTATTTTTTCCTTTAGACAATAATTCTAACTCAAAACGATAGTTGCATATTTATAAACATGACTTTATCTAAAATTATGAATTTTGTTATAATATTCAGATTTACAACTTATGACATAATTCAGAAAATATAATTTATCTTGATTTTCTGTTATAATTCTCTTTCCAGTTTGCAGCTATCGTCCTTGAATGATTGTCCCTAATATCAAGTTATAGGTTTTTGTCCAATAACTTGATAGGAGAAGTTAAGGGTTTTCTTAAATCTTTCAATTTTCCTTGGAGGGGTTTTGTCCTCTTTGGCTGTAACATTCACTTTCAATAAGTCATAATGTCCTAGTTCAATGGATTGATGCCTTCTTCTCATGAAATGATCTCCCATATTATCTTATTTTTTAAATAGTCACAATCTCTCACACACAACCACTGCCCTTTGGTAAAGTATAGTTTAACTTTAATTTGTCTATGTTTATCTTAAATTGCTATTATGGCACTAGTGCCACTTTTACTAGCATTATCTCATCAATGATATTGGGACCACTTTTCATTGAGTTCTTTGTGGCTCACATTTTGCAATCTAGATTTGAATTTTGGTAAGGGCAGGACAGCCCATCCTTCCCAAGATAGCTTCGACCTCAAGCAATCACAAGCTAGGATGCTTTTGGAGTTACTGGGATCCCAAATAAACCTTCTAGATTTGTAATCTCTAGTCATTGATCCTCCTTGTGATGCAATTAGCTTCTCCTTCGACCCTCTAATATAATTAGGAAGTGAAAATCTTGCTATAAGTGATGCTTCGCTCATTGTCTTGGTTATGTTTGACTCTGTACTACAATGATGTCTCTAGAGAGTTAGGATTAGTATACTTGCCTCAACCAAACTGTCCATATAGTCCTTTAAGGTTGTAAGGTTGATACCATCGCCTAAGGTATGAGGACAATTTATTGTCCAATATTCTTTGGGCTCATGTACTATATTATTAGCATTATCTCTTCATTGACTTCCTAGCGGCTCACATGTTGCGATCTAGATTTGAATTTCGGTGGGGGCATGACAGTCACTGATTGTTTTAGTGTCAAATATTTGCCAATTGGCTAGTTGTTGAAATTTGGGAATCCAAATTTGGCCAATAGTTCAAGTTGTAACATGACCTGAAGTACCACATTTTTATAAAATTTTATTTTAGTCTTATTTAAATCATCAAAGAATTTATTTTATTTAAAAAATTTTTAACTCAAAAATTTGCCACAATATTCGATACATGATTAGATCAAATTTGCCTAAATTTTATAAGTTATAGTAGAAATCTAAATTAATTCACCATTAGTATATCATGATTATTATTTGCTGTAAGGGCATATTTCCAATCTTTAGTTGCCACTATTGATTTAAAATATGATCAAATGACCCTTGTCATATTCTGCGAGGTAAAATGTACCCGGGATCTGTAATGCTCATGGGGCCCGAAATTGCTTTGAGCATTACAGATCCCGGGTACATTTTACCTCGTGGAATATGAGGATGGAGATCAACGATCCAAGAGCAATTTCAGGCCCCATGAGCATTACATATCCCAGGTACATTTTATCTCGTGGAATACAATGAGGGTGGTTAGACTATATTTTAAATAAATGATGAAAACTAAATATAAATAGAGTCTACCCTTTAAACCCATTGATCATTTCCACCCTCGTGCTCCTACTTTTCTGTAAGAATTGAGTTTTTTAAATGGAAGGATTCACCATCATAATTAATGCATTTTCCGATTAGTTTCCAAGATTCGCTAAGCTTTACTACAAATCTTTAGTGATATAAAAAAATTGCCGATAAAATTAATATGTTTTTCAAAAGAAGGAAAGATTCGCCAATAGAAATTAATATCTTTTTCCAAAACAATGAAAAATTTGCCAAGATTTTATATCTTTTTGTGAGGGTGGTTTCTTAAAGTTATCATTGATGACAGTTAGACATTTCTAATCCATCCTCGAAATGTCATCTATTAGGGACAGGTCAAAATATGTAGGGGATGTGTCCCTGGGGTACATAGGTATTAGTTTATATGCTCTTCACCAAAATTCTTATGAATTGGTGAAAGAGTAGTTTAGATTTGCATGCTCGTTTGAGTGGAAGACATGATTATGCTAGGTTATCGAAGTTTTATTTGATAATTGAGAATTTCTTTTGATTAAATAAATGAGGGTCTAGTAGTGTGCTTCGTAATTTTTAGATCAAATTGAAGACAAGGAAGGCTATGTGGTGGTCCCTCCAAATTTTTAGCAGCAGATGAAAATAGGAATGAGTGGCACATATTGACATCTTTGATTCTAGCACTATGTGTATGGTATATATCCAGCAAAGTTAGGGTGAACTAGAGACACTTGGCTCTGTCGGAGATATCCTGCTAACTACTTCCTTATATGTCCAAGTAAGACAAATAGAGAACTCAATCAACCAGAAGGGGAACCCATATTGTTCTACTGTCTGACTGTGCAAATACTTTTGAGACATCTATGTTGTTTGGCTGATTATTTTTAAGCATAAATATGTGCCTTGAGTTCATTTAAAGTTGTTAGTTGTAGAATGCTTGCACAACAAGTGTAGCAGTGAAGTAAATTGTCTTGAATGATTTTCACAGCATGGAAAGCTTTTGAGACCACTGTTTACGTATTGTGATATTTCCATAATGTTTGTGGAGGGCGGCTTGGAGAAAATAACTAGTAATTATTGCTGCTTGTGATTGAGATAAGGAAGCAAACCTCATAGTTGCTGAAGAATCTGCAGTGGGGTAATGTTTCTTGTTATCTCTTTTTTGTGTGATTGTTTTCCTTCATTTACCAGCTCAATTCCATATTTCACAGTTGCTATCATAAATTCTTGCACTCTATGTTCACAATTCTTTATTTAAGTGTTTTTGAAAACAGAGAACTTGAGGAACAAAAAAAAATTATTTTCCAGTTAATGCCACAATTGGAATTTTAAAATTCTTGTTTGATAAATAGAAATGGAATATCTTATAATTATGGATCAAAATGATTATTCACCACTAAGCAGTTCTTAAGTTCGTTCATTTAATAAGTAGATCCCAAGGACAATAAAAATTTGCCTAGAGATTTTAGCCCTTCTTCATTTTAACCTTCTTGAAATAAAGGGAAATTTTATTGAAGGTTTCATTTAGAATTGACATATGATTCAACATGTCTTCACAAACACTGTTGCTTCTTTTTCCTGCACCTTATAAGATCCCTGCTGATTTTAACTCTCATCTTTGATCTCACTTATCCTACAAAATTCCATTTAACGTGTATCTTGCAACATGAGACTTAAGAATTATTAAAATGGATCATATAATATTGCTCAATATTAACATTCTCATTCTGATGTTTTAAGTTACATAATATAACAAATGGCTAACAGTTTTGACTTCTAATAAAATTATAAAAGTAATTCAAACTAATCTTTGAAACTCGTATTTGCATTAACAATGCCCATGCTCTAATTCTTAATTGACATGCATTTTTGTGAAGTCTGTACACTCTGTAGCTTTGAAGTTTTCACTGTTTCAACTCATTGAATGTCAACAGGTGTGAAAATATGTTTGATTATGTTGAAAATATTTTATGAAAATCATGAAATTATGTCTAATAAGGTACATTTGACAATACTGAGTGATCTTGAAGACACAGTTTTGAACGAACAAATGCTTTTACCAGCCAATTTTTAGCTATGCTCTTTATTTACTGTGCAGGAAGCTGCAATATGTGATAATGGTAAAGCTTCACATTCTTCCTGGCGCAACTATGATGACTTCAATGAGTATTTTTGGTGAGATCCTTTCTCAAGGGTCTTATGCAATTTATTATTTTCAATAAAGAATATTGTAATAATTCAATGATTGCTATGCAGGTCCTTAAAGTGTTTTGATTTACGTTGGCCGTGGCACAAGGAATCTGCTTTTTTCTTTAAACCCAAGAAAAATGTTAGTGTTTATATGCTTTCATTCATTATATATTCTAATTCATGTTGCAGCTTATATTATATTCCATAGGCTCAGAAATATTTGGCATGAAACTGATGCTAAATCATTAATGCATTGAGATATTGACTATTACGTAAGACCATTGAAGGAACCTTAGAAGAATTCAATACATAACATTCCTTTTCTTTTAAAGCAGAATATGAACACAAATTTAGCAAAAGATAGCTCTGTTGTTGATCTTATAAAGAAAGAAAGAATAAAGGAAAATACATTATTGACCCTGAGTGAGACTTATTTTGGAATCAGAAGTATCAGTTAGTTGCTAGTAGGAGCAAAAAATTACTAAAACTAAAACAAGAGAACTTTTTAACTAGAAAAGATAAACCCAAAGCAGGTAAAACCTACAGTAGTCCACACAAAGGCAAGGGTGCTGATGAAGATCAAGTCTGGCTCTAATTTTTGCTAGAGTCTGGAGCTGAAGATGTTATGAACTTTTATTGTAATTGTAATTGCAATGTTCCTAAAAATTGTGCAGTTTAGTTAGTGGGGCACATCAGGAATATTTTGGTTCCATTAAAGATTGTGCCAGATATTATAAATAAACTCTTAGGTAGTATTGTAGGGTGTGTTTTGTGGAAGCAGGTTGTTATGCACAATTGTGAAGACTGTGTTGGGCTATAACAGCTTTCATACTGTTCCTGTTTCAACCTGAGTATGCAGCCAAACCAAATCCTCTTAAGAAAAACGTTTTATTTTGTTATGCAGTTTTAATTGTAATTTTGGTATAGTTAGAATTTGTTCTCATTTCAGCTAAAAACACAATTTGAGGTTCTGCAGGTTTTAAGAATTTTCAATTTCTTATCATCACTCTCATACCCTACTGCAGGGTAAAAAGAATATTTGATCTTTTTTCTTCTGTAGATTTTGAAGCTGTAGAGGGCTTATTTCATAAAAAAATCATAATTGTCAGAGCCACCATTTTTTCTACTTTTCAGACCTCGGGTTTCCGGCAATGCAGACATGTACAGATGGGTTCAAAACAGAAGCATTAGTATCCTCATAAATCACAATGAAAGGGCAAGCCTTGGGGAAGCTTAAGGTTGTTATGAGGAGAGAAAAAAATTGTAACATAAGTCTCTGCTGCTGGCTTTCAGTGAGAGCTTGGGTGAGTATCTAATCCTTTATGCTATAGAGTGGCTAATCTACACAATTGTGTGAGATTAATGGGGCTGGGATACCTTGACATCCATTGAGCAGGAAGGGATGGATTCCCTCCTTGATCTATCACCATCTGTGTGTGTAAAATCAGTGTCCGAACTCCAAAGGGTGCCCAAAATGTTCATATACTTGCCAAGTATGCACTCAAACTATAGTATGTTTCTGTAATAGTTCCAATCAAACTTTAAACAATAACTTTTGACCATATAGATGTTTTACTAGCTCTGAAATGTTTTGGGCACATATATTGATCACTCAGTTTTCAGTTTTGTTCATGTTTGATGTTAGAAAGAATTGCTCTGATCAAGTTTGAGACTAGGCATGTTCAGGGTCTGGATGGAGCATCATCAAAAAAGAGTAATCTAGATATAGTATTTTGTAATCTAGGGCTCTTTTGAACGGGTAATATTAGTTTGTAAACATATTTGGGATGAATTTATAGGAAACTTATTTAGGTTAGATCAAAGTCTTTTGAAGTCGTGTTCTTCTCAAGAGACTTAGTTTTAATCATCTCAAATGTTCATGTAATAGGGCTGCATGGTCCGAGAGAAAGGGTCAATGAGTTTTATAGACTAACTACAAAAATTCACTTGAAACCTTCTTGGTGTAAGCTCTGTTTCATACTTTCTACCCCTCTCAAGCATTTATCTCAACTCAGTCAACTCAATTCTTCAACCCATCCTTGGAAGTTCTACCAGATGTGGTCGGGATCATGATTCCTCTTAAAGAGGCATTACTACTCACTGAGTTCACATGCTCACCAATGTAACTTAAATTTCAGATTTTCCATCACAAAAGAGATCAAGATCTTCAAGGAAGACCTACAATCTATTGAACACCATACCTTCATGACCATCACATGGCCCAACATCCCATCCAAAAATGAAAGTGACTGCTATCTTTGAATGGAAAGAGTGGAATTCTCCATGGATGACATGTAAAACTGACTATGAGCCTTATAGACTAACTACAAAAATTCACTACAAACCTTCTTGGTGTAAGCTCTGCTTCATATGGGTTTCAGATCAATCGACTCAACTCTCCCACCCATCCTTGCAAGTTCTGCCAGATCTGGTCAGGATCTTGATTCCCCTTGTAGAGGCAATGGCCTCCTTACCTGGCTCACATTCTCATCAACATAACTCTAACATCAGA
The DNA here is from genome assembly GCA_007258455.2 of Sequoia sempervirens. Taxonomy (NCBI): domain Eukaryota; kingdom Viridiplantae; phylum Streptophyta; class Pinopsida; order Cupressales; family Cupressaceae; genus Sequoia; species Sequoia sempervirens. The sequence continues at coordinate 58,705 of VDFB02251990.1, read as the reverse complement.
GTTGCCATCACAAAAGAGACCAAGATGTGTATGGATGCCCTACAATCACATGGTCCAACTTCCCATCCAAAAAGGAAAATGACTGCTACCTCAGAGTGGAATTCTTCACAAATGAGATGGAAAACTTACTATGACTTCTCAAGGGAAGCTTCTAATCTAGAAATTCATGAGTGCTTTTCTTGGGCTAAAATCTTTATGGATTTGGGTTATGAAAACTGTAGACCAGCTGGCTCAGTGGACATTTGTTGATGCCAAAGGGCCATTTTATTGCTATTTTCTCTACCTAGCTGGAGAAAACTACGTCTTACAGAGAGGCCATTGTTTCATGATAAATATGGACTTTTCATGAATCATTGGTCTCTTACTTTTATTCCAATGGAGGACCTTTTAAGTACAGCCTCAATTTGGGTAAGAATCCTCTTGTTTTTCCTAAAAAAAAGGAATTGCTCCTGAATCGTACATCATAGCATCTGAGCTCACCAAGCTGCCTCAACTATAGTTGGATTTCTGTCAACAATGCACTGCATTAGTTAACATTATCCCAAATTTAATAACATAGAAAATGAATGCATGAGAAGATTGGCAATAGAAAAAGGATGTGCAAAATAGGTTTCCCTTTCCAAAAATACAAAGGCTGTGGAAAATATGGATTTCCTACTTTGTTTCTAGATCTTGTTTAAAGATAACCTCTTGGCTGTAATAGACATGTCTTGAAGGAATTAAGATGGCACAGGGTGTTGATATGGACCGGTACAAACCAACAAGTCCTTGCAACATGCTCTACAAAATTCTCTTTAAGCTGCCGCATGAAGGATGAGGAAAAGTCTTCTACAATCAGTTTTGGATACCCAAATTGCTTTTGATCGTCCTCAGATAATGGAAAATATCATGACTGACTAGAAAATTCTTCATTCTTTGAGTGCATAAGTGACCAGGGGTTATTTGAAGAGCACATGCTTATATTGAGGAGAGGGGGGGAGGGGAATCAGTATAAGAATAACTTTTAAACTTTTTCAAAATTAAAAGCCACAACTTCAAATCATCAATAACCATACATGCAAGAAGAACACAAGAATTACGTGGAAAACCCTTACGGGAATAAAACCACAGCCAAATGTTTTTTTATTAATTTTCCTACAATCATGCAAGCACCAACCCACATAAGACACCACTCTTCTTTTTTACAAAAGTGAGCACTATCTCACTGGAAGCACCAACTCTTGCTTGAGCATCAACCCAGAACCAAAAATTGAAAAGAGGGGCACCAACCTATCATCGAATCAGCTTGAACTTATTCTTAAATACCTATGTTACCGAATCACTAGAAAATGAGGCCAATTCCGGGTACGAAACGTCCTAGAATTGAAGTTTGTATGGAATTGGTTAGGGTTCAGAATTTTCGTGTTTAAATTTTGCTAACATTTGGCATATGAATAAACCTAACCAACATTCATTATACATGAAAAGTAAAAGCCCTAAAGGTGAAGTAGAATAAGCGATGCCAAAAAACCCTCCATCTGTCTGGTAAGTGCGGGGAAAACTTGCATTAATTGATAGCGGGGCTCACACTTCCAACCGATGGGCTTGAATCCACAGAACGATCAGCTGAAAAAAAAATCTGTAAATAAAAGAGACACACCATCATACTATGCCTTTAGCCAATCTTTGTCTATCTCAAAAATTATAAAGTGGTCGATTAAATAACGACCAAGAAACTCAGACAGACAAAAGACTGCAAATAAAGTTGACATGTTGAGAAAAGAGATAATTTTTGTGTTTTTATTTGTACACGGTAGTTGAGAGTTGATTTAAATTATTATATATATTCTATTGTATTGTTTATTAAAATATATATTAGTAATTATATAATAAAATAGTTTTAGGATTTAAATTATTATATATATTCTATTTTATTGTTTATTAAAATATATATTTAATACTAATAATTATATAATAAAATTATAAATTAAAAATAATATAAAATTTAAAAATTATAGTTATAAATTTAAAACTTGTATGCTTATACAAAACTATTAAATATATATATATATATATATTTTAATTTATAATGTGTATATTTAATTTTTAATATATGATTAATCTATTTTATTTTTTATATATGTATATGATTTTTATATGTTTTTTTGTAAGGATGTACCCAAATGTACGCAACCCCTAATTTTTTTTGTCGTACCAACGTATCGTACCCACGTACCTGATTCCGATTCTGATTCTGGTTTGGCAACTTAGTTAAAAACTGAACTTTATTTTGCAGTCTTTTTCACACATGAAACACCAAGAATCAATACATTCAATAACATGCAAGTACATGCAACTATACATTTCGGTAGACTATATTCTTAAAACTTCATTACAATCGCACCTGCTCACTCTCCTTTTTTTTGAATTCCTTTATTTTTAAAACAAATTTGAGCGCTATCCAAGAAGGGAATTCGGTCACATTTTAAGGAATATTTCTTTCCTTAAAACTGATTTCACCACTTAGCATAAATCACATATTTCAAAATATACTAAAATCATCACTATCAAAATGGAAATTTCTGTATAGCTGATCGGCCTTAACAAAATAAACGGCTGCGGACTTCTTCCTCTTTAAAATTAGAAACAAATCATTCCAAAAATAATCACTGCTTTCCATACTAGTCACGCTTTAGATGATTGCTAAAAACAAACTGAGAAATTACCAATTATGGCACTAAAACAGAAACTCCAGCCAGACATAAATCGCTGCTTTCCATAGTAGTCATGCTATTCTAACATAAGGAAGTTGCACCATATACACAGTTGATTGCTGCATTTAGTATTTCAAACAGAGGTATCTTTGAGTGTTAAGCAATTTCATATTTATATGAGTCTTGTCTTTGCTAGAAGGAGGTTGGCCTTTGACATCAATGACAACCTATTCCAATATTATCAGTAAGTTGGGACTTGTGCAAGGCCTTCTTTAACAGACACAAATTTGATTTAATAGCCTAGGCCTCGAAAGCTTTTTGTTTGATAAGTGAGTCATTGAATAGATAAGAAGCTGCGTAACAATCCCTTCTTTTAGGGTTTCAGTAAATGGTAATGTTGGCAAGTTTGTCTTTTCAACATGTGGCTTGTAACAGGGGGACCTGCTCAACCCTTATTATTTCAAGTTCAACATTATGGGTTAAACACTAAATTGGTTAACAACAAAAAACAAAGCCATGGAAATATTTGTGAATTGCTTCATGTTGATTTTGCTCCTTTCAATTTGCTGCTGAGACACTATGCCTTTGTGGACTCAAAATGATAATTCAGATACTCAAAAAGTTGCTTGTGGCTTGGTTAGAAATTAATAAATTATCAAGCCAAATCTAGAAGGACCTCTTAATTTGAATTGATAATGATTATTCAACCATGCTTTGGCACTGACACAGACTTGCTACTTCAGACACAGTTCTGCATCTTCATGGAATTACTTCAATTTCAGAAAATATCTCAGCCACCTCAAGTATCTGCCACTAACGATCAACTGGAAAAAATAATTGATATTCTGATTCAGATGATAGTATGGTAGGTAGTCAATGGCAGCCAAATTCAATTCTGAAAAGATAACTGGAATAGGAGAAACACCAATTGCCACTCTAAATATTATGGAGTTACAAACAAATCGTTAAGTACAGAAGCTAGAGGAAGTCATGAGAATCAGGTCTAGGTTTTGCTTTCTCAATTAGTTAGCTGACCTTATCATACACTTTTCAGGAGGAGAATGTTGTTATTAGGTTTGCTTCTATGCAGTTACATAAGAAATGGAGGACTCCAATAGGAATGTGATTCTGGATAATGATCAAAGCTTTTATGTGGCTTGTATTGCATGGTAAAATTCTGACAATTGATAATTTACAAAGGAAATCATGGCATGGCCTGAAACTATGCCAAAACTATGAGATTGTTGTAAAACAATGGACTATTGTTGTTTTGAAAATGATGGTAAACACAAGCAGAGGTACTGATTTTCTTGGTTTTGACAATTAATTCAAAATTTTACAAATTTCAACAAAATGAAAGGGGGCAAATTCTGAACTTTAGATCTCATGGAAATGAAAGGGCTTGCAAAATAATATTGTCCAATTGCCACATGAGTCTGAGATATATTATCATTGAAATTAATTAAACTACATACAAAATGGCAATTTAGGCAATGTATTAAACAAATAACTGAGCATGGCAGACTTATCTTGCTTCAAGCAAGTTGTGGCAGTCTTCTCTAGCTTCTAGAACGTCGTGGCAGTCTTTTCTTGCTTCTAGAACATTGTGGGCAAAAGCTCCTTATAACAGCAAAAAATGTCCTTAACACTACCTTCTAACAGAAAAAATGCCTTAACCAGTGCTTTATAGTTTATACTTAAAAGTTTAAATAATGCCCTAAATAGTGCTTTCTATTTCCAAAAATCCCTTCAGCAGTGTTGTACAGGAAGCATATGAAAAGAAGTCTGAGAGCTATTGTATGAGACTCAAAGTGAAACTTACAGCCAAAGAGGAATAATGGAAGATGAAAAACAAATGGAAAAAGCTTTGGCTTTGTTAGCAATGTAGGCCTAGGAATCAAATGCAGATGAAAAATTAGGAAAAATGAAATGGTTGATAAATTAGAGAAAAAAAAATTCAATGAAATTGATTCCATTCCTTACAAAATGTGATACAGTGTACATTCCATTCCTTATCAATTTAAAATGCCTCTTTAGTTCACCTTCTAGATGACTGTTCAGCTTCTAGTGTATCTTAGATATATAAAATATAAAATATTATCCTACTGCACAATAGTGTTACACATGGATCCTATTTGACCTACAAGTACTTGTGAGTTTAGTGAACTGTTTTTTTGGCTTTTTAAACTATGGTTTATATTGAAATGGTAGAAGGTATACATTTTGTAATATGTGTCTTAACATTTATACATGTCATCTAGACATTCATAGTGTTTTAATTTGCATATTTTAGTGCATCCCAAAATGTATTAAATGCACAATAGAACCGCTTGTCAAATTTGAAGGGGAAGCACTCTGAGAAGTAAAACTAAACTAAAACCCTGGTTTGAACAATATGAACTAGCTATTTACAATTTGTGTGGGTTTTTTTTTTTGAGGTTGAGGCAAAGTGAACAAAATTAAAGGTGTGCCTCTTTGGATTCTGTTGGTTCGCAAACCTATATTTCAATATTTTCCTAAAGATTAATTAAATGTTATGCTTGAAGACAATGAAGGGTTGGCCAACGAACAAGAAACATGCTTGTAAATGTTTTCCCCTGCACTTTAGGCTTTGCAAATCCTAGGTGGGTTCCCCTTAACGACACCAATTATAATGTGGCTTTGCAAATCCTAGGTGGGTTCCCCTTAACAACACCAATTATAATGTACAACGATAATTACTAAATGATGCTAGCAGTTAAATTCCCATACATTTTGACAAGGACCTATGATATATGTCATGAGAGTGTGCTAGTTCCTTGTGTTCAACTAGATCTAGGTATGAGAAAACAAATAATAACAAATACGTTAAAATTGGTTTAAGATTTATCATTTTAGAAACAATTCCAAGGTCGAGGGAATGCTTGAAATTAGATTGGTGCCCATCTAGGGCTATAGAGTCATACATTTCCCATTTCACATCATTTAAACATATTCTGATGGTCAAACAATGTGATCCTCCAAAATAATCCATTTGTGATAACAATATTCTCAGTATTTTCATTAAGCCATTTACTCCATTCCTTGAACAGAAACCTATCATTGGAAATGATTCTGCAAGAAAATTGCAAGATTAACTCAATAATCTATGATTATATGATTCAAAAGAAATATTACATCTCAAGCTGGAGGCGATGACACATTGAAGCATGTTTTCATACAAGCCTCAATCAAAATATACAATGCTGTTTCAAATATATTATGCACACTCTGCATACTATATCCTATTTCAGATTTTACACTCTTACATCCTGCTCGAAATCACAATCCTTAGAACCCTTTACAGTGAAACATAACTCCCTTTTTAAAGATAGAATGAGCAGGCAAACTCAAGAGCAAATATCAGTTGTCACAAAATAGATACAGAGCCAACAAACGCATTTTGAAGCCGTTGCTTCTTTCGAAGGCCATGGAAAAGCTAGAACTTTTGCAACCCTATTTGTATATGCCACTTATCTTGCATTGAATGTTGCTTTAGTTTCTCTGACGAAACTATCTAAACTTCACTCCAACTTTACTAATTTGTCCAAACTAGTGTTGCACAAAAGAGAGTCCACCTCATCACTTGCAAAAATTGAAGCACACAAAGTAGGCAAGATATTATTGAAATCTGACTTCCACTTATCAAATGCCTTGACTTCTGCATTTTCATCCAAAATTCTAGGCATCAGTGCTTCTTCCAATGCCTCAAAAGAATTCAGCTTCTCCTTTAGCTGGATGTCCAGTTTGCTCTGGAAAGCAGATATATCACTTACCAATCCTAACACTTCATGAATGCTTGTAAGCTCCGCAGGGGCACTTGGATCAAATTTGGCTTGCATGTAGATACCCCATCAATGGTATTCTTGGAATCCATGTAGTTAAGATATCCTTCAAATTGGCCTCATTTTGTACATGACTAGTATATGCTTTCTTCAAGTTGTAACTAGCCCATGTGTTGTCTAATTTATGCAAAATGCATGATACTCTATGGCCTAGGAGTTCATCAACCAAATTGACCATTTTCCTCTCACCTTCTCCCCTAGCAGCCCTCTCTGCCTTTTTGCTTTGCTTCAATTGCTCTCTCAACTCCTTTATTCCCATCATGAAAGTTTCTCTATCTTGGAAAGTTGTATTCGTAGAGCTAGATTGAGGTGTGGCAGGCTTAGATGTAATGCTCTATGGAGGGGGAATTGATGACTATACGCTGTTATATTCTAGCATCAATTTGATGTGATCCTTCTGCAATTTCTCAAAATCTGCTTGTAACTTCTTGGCTGCAGCTTCTCTAAACAATGCAGTGCTCACCACCAAGGATGCAGCTGGTGGAGCAAATGTGTCACTTAGTCTTCTAACAATCAAGTTGCTTGCTAATTCATTGATATCTCTGACAACTTTATGGCTTCTTGCTCTCAGAGGCAATTGCTCATATTGCTAATGCTTCATATTTGGTGCTGAACCTTGACCCAAAATACAATTATTTGGCTTGGTCTTCAGAAGTTAGCGATTCTTCATCAGTGTTTTGCCTCCTAGTTGTGTGAAGAGCTATGTTGCAGGGTTCGTACCCGCAGGTTCCAAACCCGGTTCGGGTACGCACCTGGTTCGGGTTCGTCTGCAGGTACGTGTTGGGTACGCACAGGGTGCACGCCTAGCACTGTGGGTTCGCCAGGGTTCGCGGGTGCGCGAACCCTGGGGAACCCACAGTGCTGGGCGCGCACCCTGTGCATACCCAACACGAACCCGGGTGAACCCAGGCGAACCCATGGGCCAAGTTAAAAGAAAAGGGCCCAAACTTGATTAAAAAACATTTTTTTTTTAAATTTTTTTTCCTCCTAACCCTAAAACAGCATTGATCATTTCATAGTATGATACTTGATCATTGATCATTTCATAGTGATGATTTCCATTGTGATAATTCAATGTGTAATGCAGAGGCAAATCTGGGAATCAATATTAAGCCATTCCAACTTTCAAATATGATTGATACACAATAGATACCTACTCAAAAATTAATATCAGACCTGTACATACTCAGAATAACCAACAAAGAGCAGATCACAGTATTCCAAAACTATGCCAGACCACAGCAATACAAACTGAGCTTATATTTGCAGCAGATACATTACATACAACGACCAGAATTGACAGCAACCTCAAAAATTTGCAGTAGATAATAGTACAACAGATAATCAGCATTACAACATTACTATCCACTCCATAGATACTAACAGTAAATCTGATAACCCAAATCTGAAACATACTACTCAATATTGGACTGAGTTTACCAAGCATATTCAGAAATACATATTCAGACTTATTGCAAGAACTTCCTGTGTTCTGTTTAGAGCTGATGTATGAAGTTAATCCTCAGAAAATTAACAGCAGATAGAAGAAAGTCTGTACTCAATCTGAGACAAGGTTATAATCTTTTACAACTTCTCACAGTCTATTTGTAGCAGCAAATACATTGATTTATAACACCAGATAATAGAATGAACAGCAGTTACAAGTAATACAATGAGTTTATAAATATCTCAGACCTGGGAATGTGTTTGCCAGGGTAAATGTATGATGAATCTTGCTCAATCAATGATCAATGATCGTGAATATTTATCTTTGGCATTTGGCATTGATCAATGATCAAGTATCATACTATGAAATGATTTAGTTTTACAATTCTGTATATTTCTCTTCTTTTTTTTTTGTGTATATATATATATATACATATACACACACGTACCCATACGTACCCAAACCCCTAAATTTTTTTTTCACGTACCCACGTACTGGGTTCTCGTACCCGCACCCGTCCCCGAATCCGAACTGGTAACTTAGGTAAAGAGCAATACCTAAGGCTATGTCTCAGCCTGGTAACAAGAAACATCCACTTTCCTTCACAAGTCTCCTCCCCTCCTTTGGGGTGATGTTAACATGGAAGTCAACTTCTTGCATGGCCTTCTTGGTTACTTCCTTCATTTCCTCTTTTGTGGCCTACCCTTTTTCTTTATTCAATTTTTTAATAAAGATTTCCATCTTCTTAATCAGGAGGTCCTTGAATTCCGTTGACTTCACAAAGTCATTATTAGATAAGAATTCAGTGCAGGCTGGGACTTTTATATCATTTACAACCTTGCTTCTTGGTCCAAGGTCTAGCTGCAATCTATCTTGAGGAGCTTCATCAATTTGTACTCTATGGGGGGAGGCAAGAACTTGGTTTTTTTAAAGTGGTAAATGCTTTTTGACCTGAAGCCATGAACCGATGAGGTCACAAACCTGTTCCCCAAGGTAAACACTCAAGAATAACATCCTAGGGAGTTTTGAACCTTGATGGAAAGAACAACACCACAACTGAACCATCACACTATGCCAATATTGTCAGAGGCAAGAACTTGATTTACCTCTTCTATATTCATGATATTTTCTCCCAACTCCTTTGGTACAAAATAATCTATAGCATAATTCACCAAAGGTTGAATCCCTCCATGTTGCCTAGATACTGTTTAAGGAGGAGCAACTCTTGTAGCCTCGGTTACCTTTGCTCTAGATTGTTGAGCTGGTTGTTCAACTTCTTGTTCTTGTTGTCGAGCCCCTCTTTTGGCTTGCCTTGCAATTACTGCAGGAGCTTTGAACCCAAGGGTAGCAACATTATCCAGCATTGTCTGCATTCTAAGAATAGGATCTACAATCTCCATGTATGCCCTCTTATAACTAGCATCAACTTTCTTTCTCTTTTCTTTTCTTATGAGGAATTTGATCCATCTATCCTTTTTTTCTTTGATCTCAACATCAGATGCACAATTTTTGATTAGGTATGTAGTCTTATTGAACTCATGATAAAACTAGCTCCCCATCCCTCTTCTAATTTGATTAATAAAGTGCTCTGGGTCACAATTCCTTTTCTTGTACACCCTCGTCGTAGAGGCCTACAATTTTGGAGCGAACAACTCCAATAGTTCTTTAGTTGTAACCAAAAATTCAGAAAATGTAACTAATGGCGGGAAGAATGACCCCTTCTTGTGAGCTCTCTTGCAGTTTTTCTGAATCATTCATTTGCCACATAATCTCCATATAGGCAATTCTTTCTAGGACATATTTGGGAAAAATATGTGGCTCAACAAATGCTCCATAAACCTTTATGGTTGTAGGGTTGGTGTAGGAGATAATCACCCCAATTATCTGAAACAACACTTGTGGTGTTCGAATCTCACCTTCTAACTTTTTGTGTGTTTTTGTATTTTGAGTGTTTCGATGCCGGAAATGAAAATAAATAAAGAATACCAAAACAGAAGGAAATACATAAATTGTAAGCAACCTAGATGATTTTTATTGATTTCAAATGAAATTACATCATACCCATTTGCTGGTTTTGACTGTTATCAAGTTCTGATTTCTGGACCAGCCACTTGGAGGACTGATGAAATGCATGCCTAGCCTGAAGGAGATGGAAAGTTGATGTGGGTATCTTCTCAAACTGCTTCTTCACCCTAGACGCCCAAGATAAGACTCAAGCAGAATACAAAATGACCACCGCTTATTTATTTGGGAAGGCACATTCTCCAAGATGGTACGACCTATGTTGCAGTCCACACATGCCAATGTCATCACCCTCATATCTGCAATTATTGACCTGAAACTGCCTTGTAAGTTGTAACTAGTTGCCTATACTTTCAGCATCAATGGGAGTCAAATGAACCCAATCTAAACCCTCGCGTATGATCTTTATGTGATTATCTAGATCCCACATGCCTTATTTCTGAACATGAAAACTGCAATCTTTATTTTGATTTCTTTATTCTGATCTGCAACCTGTAACAAATGAATTCTGATTTTATTCTTATTGAAAGTCCTCTATATGAAGCAGAAACTTGATCCCTAAATGAGATCAACCCAGAAGGAGCCTTGGACGATCTCTCATGCATGTAGCACCTGATCTAACTGAGGGTATCCATCCTCAATGCCACTTTTAGGGTTTTCACCTTTTGACAAATAAAACATAAAACTATCTCTTCTTGAAAACCACGCCATTTTTCAATAGCTCCTTGATTTAATATTAAATCATTTGCCAAAGTGACTTTTCACTTAAATACTTCATAAAGTGACTCTTCACTTAAATACTTGTAAAGTGACTTAAAATATTCTTTTAATCAAGTCACTTTCACTTCATAACATTAAATCACCAAATCACTTAATAATAGAATATTATTAAATAATGTGACTTAATAAATCAATAACTCTTGGCTCGGATATCAAAATGAACCCTCAAGAGTGTCCTTTGACCAAGAACAACTGCAAGTGTGCCATCATTGACCCCAAATTTCACTCACTAAAAATAGTAAGTAACGAGGACAAGTCTTGAAACTCCTTAGAAAGATTCCCTAATCATCCCGTTAGACTACGGGAACCATAGTAATAGGCTAACCCTGTTCCTCGAGCCACTGGCTAGAAAGGGGACATTACAGTCCGCCCTCCTCGAAATTGCTTGTCCTCAAGCAATTTCATCATAGGATGCTGCAATATCTCCTCATTCTCCGATGTTGCATCCTCAACTAGCATGTCCTTCCACTTAACCAAATATTCCTTGATTACTCGACGCCTCAAATGACGCTCTCTGGTATCAATGATAGCCTCAAGGATCAAAATCAATTTCCCCTCCTCATCTAGGGGTGGTAACGCTGTAGAAGGTGTCACATTATGTCCCAACGCCTTTTTGAGGTGAGATACATGAAACATGTTGTGAATCCTACTCTGTGTCGGTAACTCTAGCTCATAGGCTACTTCGCGAATCCGTCTGGAAACTCAAAATGGGCCATTGTACCGTGGCTTGAGCTTCTCTAAGCCACTCTTCCTCAAAGTGGATTGCCTGTACGGTTGCAGCATAAGATACACCATATCCCCCTTGAAGGAATGCTCCACTATGTGCTGATTTGCATATTGCTTCTGTTGATTTTGAGCCTTTTGTATGTTCTCCCTTAGAGAACTCATGATGGCCTAGTTGTCCTGTAGCAAAGCCTTCGCACTCGGCACTCTATTATCTCCAAATAGCAAATCCAAAAAATTGGGAGCATCATACCCATAGAGTGCCATGAATGGTGACATCTGTATAGATATTTGGTGCGTAGTATTATAACAATACTCACATAAATGCAACCACCTGACCCATGCCTTCTGCTGCCCTAAAATGTAGTTCCTCAAGTAGCCCTCCACCCATTTATTAACTATCTTGGTCTATCCATCTGTCTGTGGATGGTAGCTTGTGCTCGGAGTGAAATCCATGCCACTAAGCTTGAAGAGCGCTTGCCAGAAATGGCTCATGAATCTGCTATTCCGATCACTCACTATATTCCGAGGCAACTCGTGAAATTGAAATATCTCTTTGAAAAACAAATCAGCAACCTGCATTGCTGTGAAAGTAGCTGAAATCGAGAAAAAGTGTCTAAACTTCGTGAGCCTATCAACTACAACGTAAATGCAATCCCTGCCCTGGGTTTTGGGTAAACTCGTGATGAAATCCATGGATATGCATTCCCACTTCCGACTGGGAATGGGTAGAGGCTGTAGTAGTCCTGCCGGAAAAGTGTGCTCCTGCTTGTTTTGCTGACAAGTGGGACACTCTCTAACATACTTGAGAACCTCTGCTTCGAGCCCCTTCCAAGTGAACCGCTCCCTAACTTGCTTGTAGGTTTTAAAGTAACTTGGGTGGCCTGCCATAGGGGCGTCTTGAAGAGCTCTTAATATCCTTTTTTTCATAGAGGATCCTAGTACAAGGAAAATCTTCCCTTTTTAAATGATGAGGTCATTCACAAGGGTGTACCTGTCATTTGCAACTGTACCATCAATGAACTCGGAAGCCCACTTATCCTTCGCATACTCAACTGCAATGAGACTCCTCCAATCCTCTGTTACTTCACCTAGAGAACACAAGTAGGGTCTCATCGAAAGGGCATCAACAACTATATTTCTTGTACCCTTGACATATTCTATGTCAAAATCATAAGCCTGTAGCTTGCTGACCAATTTCTATTGCCAATCATTGAGGTCACGTTGACTTAGGAAATGTTTCAGACTATTGTGATTTGTCTTCACCAAAAATTTGCTGCCCACCAAGTATTGCCTGAATTTAGCCAACACATGCATGATGGCTAACATCTTGTCATAAATGTTGTAACCTCGATCAGGACCCCGAATTTTTCTGCTCTCAAAAGCGATGGGGTGCTTATCTTGCATCAAGACAACACCAATGCCTTCTCTCGAGGCATCACAGTGTAGTTCAAACGACAGTGTAAAATCTAGAATAATGAGAACTAGACACAAACTCATCAACTGTTTGAACTTCTCAAAGCACTAATGTGCTCTTGGGTTCCAATCAAAAGCCCCCTTCTTTGTCAAGTCTGTAAGTGGGGCGGCCTATTGTGAAAAGCCCTTGACGAAGCGACGGTAGAAACCACATAACCCAAAGAACCCCTTCAACTGAGTGAGATTCGTGGGTGGAGGCCAATCGACTATAGACTTCACCTTCTTAGGATACATCTTAACCCCCTCGGCACTGATGATATGCCCCAAGTACAATAACTCCCTCATACCAAAATCACATTTTGATTCCTTGGCGAATAGAGATTCACTCTCCAATATACCCAACATTGAATCCAAATGTGCCAAATGATCCTCCCAAGTCTTGCTGAAGACTAGTATATCATTGAAAAAGACGTGGATTGTCTTCCTCAACTGATCTCTGAAGATCCGGTTCATACAAGATTGAAAGGTAGCTGGTGCATTGGTTAGGTTGAAAGGCATAACCAAGAACTCATAGTGACCATAGTGGCATTGAAATGCCATCTTCTCCACATCCCCCTCTCTTACCCGTATCTAATGGTAACTGGATCAAAGATCAATCTTGGAGCTTGTTTCATCTATCAACTCATCGATGTGCGGAATGGGATACCTGTTCTTAATGGTCTTTTTATTTAGGGCTCTGTAGTCAATACACATCCGTAAGGTGCCGTCTTTCTTCTTCAGTAGGACAACAAAAGATGCAAAGGGACTTTTACTCGGTTTGATGAGATCCATATCCAAAATTTCCTTTATTGTCTTCTCGATCTTGTCCTTCATCCTCTTGGGATGCCTGTAAGGAGTAATAATGACCAGCTTAACGTCGTCCTCAAGGTCTATAATGTGTTTAAAGCCTTTGTCGGGTGGTCTCCCATAAGGTAAACCCTCAAACACCTTACTGTGTTTGTTTCTCAAGGCCTGTATGTCGGGAGAATACTCATGCTTCAGTTGCTCACCCTGTGAAGGCAAAGTATAACACTCTGCTGCCCACTCCACTTGATCATGCCCGATCAATCTCTCCATTCTCCGGAGTGAGATAAGTCAAAGGCTCCCATTTGACATTCCCCTCAAAACATGCCTATTGCCATTGGCTTCAAATTTCATCTCGATCACCCGCAAGTTGAGGGGAAACTCCCCAATAGCATGAAGCCACTTCATGCCAAGTACAACATCCAACTCTCCCATGCGAACCACATAAAAATATGCCTGGAACTCATAATTGGTCAGCTGTAATGTGAGGTTTGGAATCATTCGGCTACAACTAAGTGTAAACCCATCAACTATTTGCACTTTGAATCCATCGAACTCTTCGGTCTTAAGTCCACACTTTGCTACCAAACCCTCATCTATGAAATTATGAGTAGCTCCAATATCAAGCAAAGTAATCCCATGTTTTTGGAAAGGTCTTCTTTGCTGGTCTGAAAAAGTATTTGGTGCTTTATCCTTTGATGAAGAGAATGGTTTTTGTGGAAATTTTGTTTTTGGGGTGGCAAGCTCCATATCTCTTGCCTTCTTCATAGCATCCTGCAAGGAAGGTGGATCAAAGGCTTTGATCCAACCTCGTAAGGGTTCTAAGAGACCCTCATTGAAAAGCACTACCAACCTCCTTTCTGATATTCTCGTGATCATCACGGATATCCTCTGAAACTCTAAAATAAAGGTCTCTAATGTCCCAACTTGCTTAAGTTGTGCAAGTTCTCGGAAGGAAACATTGGGATCTCTCCTATCAAATTGTTCAATGAGTTTGTTAGTAAACTCATCATAAGAAACAATTCACCTGTGACCCAAAGTAATCAAACCATGGTACCACCACTCGTGAGCTATGCCATCCAGATGTAGTGTGGTGAACCTGATTGCCTCTTCTTCAGGCATGGGCTTCAAGGAGAAGAAGTTATCCAACTTCTGAACCCAACCACGTGTAGTACAACAATGCCCTCCATCAAAATGTTCCAAATTAATCTTACTTATTGCCTGTTGGAGATCTCTAGTGCCCTGTGGTGCTCTAGTCTCAAGTTTGCCAACCGCCATTGCCCTTTGTCTCCTCTGGTTTAGGAATTGGTCAAATGTCAACACATTCCTGATGTTAGTAGGCAGTGAAGTGTACTCTGTATGGCTGGTCCTAACCTCATCGACCATGTTTGTCGGTTGCTTTGGAGGTCGTTCCTGATGAACAAGAATCTCAACCCTCTGTGTAAAGGTATGCTGCAAAGGCCTAGATGTGGTATTGATAGAAATCCTTGGCCTCTCTTCAGGCTGAGCATTAGAACTACTGGAGTTGTCATGTTGTCATGTGTGACCAAGATTAGGAACTTGGTTCATCTTAAGCAAAAAATTAGCCAACATGTCTATCATAGTGTCAAACTTCTGCTCTCTGCTAGCATTTGGGCTAATGGAACCCGAATGCGCTTTGTCTCTATTTCCCATGGTACCTAAAATATTCTCACTGTCATTGGATAGAGTTCTTGTTATTTCCGATGAATTGTGAAAGGCTAAAACCTTTGAAATGGTTTCTCCCTCTAGCACCTGTGGAGGATGCCACGGCCGTGAACCCTTGTGATAAGTCTGTTCTTTATCAGTCATGAAATAACCTCATAGGATGGCAGGATTTAAGCGCTTTGATACCACTGAAACCTCCCCTGTGGTGTTTGAATCTGACCTTCTAACTTTTTGTGTGTTTTTTGTGTTTTTTGTGTTTTGATGCTGGAAATGAAAATAAATAAAGAATACCAAAACGGAAGGAAATACATAAACTGAAAGCAACCCATATGATTTTTATTGATTTCAAATGAAATTACATCATACCCATTTTCTGGTTTTGACTATCATAAAGTTATGATTTCTGGACCAGCCGTCTGGGGGACTGATGAAATGCACGCCTAGCCTGAAAGAGATGGAAAGTTGATGTGGGTATCTTCTCAAACTGCTTCTTCACCTTGGACGCCCAAGATAAGACTCAAGCAGATTACAAAATGACCACCATTTATTTATTTGGGAAGGCACATTCTCCAAGATGGTATGGCCTATGCTGTAGTCCACACGTGCCAATGTAATCACCCTCATATCTGCAATTATTGACCTGAAACTGCCTTGTGACTAGTCACCTATTCTTTCAGCATCAATGGGAGTCAAATGAACCCAATCTAAACCCTCACATATGATCTTTGTGTGATTTTCTAGATCCCATGTGCCTTATTTCTGAATATGAAAATTGCAATCTTTATTCTGATTTCTTTATTTTGATCTGCAACCTGTAACAGGTGAATTTTGATTTTATTCTTCAATGAAAGTCCTCTATATGAAGCACAAACTTGATTCCTGAATGAGATCAACCCAAAAGAAGCCTTGGACGATCTCTCATGCATGTAGCGCCTGATCTAACTGAGGGTATCCATTCTCAATCATCTTGAAAAGCCAAACCTGCAGCAGCTGCTCATAAAATGATATATTCTTCAAGATGTTGAATAATGAGCTGAAACCCTTGCCTTATGGAGAAGTACGCCACTTTTAGGGTTTTCACCTTTTGACAAATAAAACATAAAAATATCTCTTCTTGAAAACCACACCACTTTTCAATAGCTCCTTTATTTAATATGAAATGATTTGCCAAAGTGACTTTTCACTTAAATACTTCATAAAGTGACTTTTCACTTAAATAATTCATAAAGTGACTTATTTCACTTAAATACTTATAAAGTGACTGAAAATATTCTTTTAATAAAGTCACTTTCACTTTATAACATTAAATCACCAAATCACTTAATAATAGAATATTATTAAATAATGTGACTTAATAAATCCATAACTCCTTGGTCGGCTATCAAAATGAACCCTTGAGAGTGTCCCTTGACCAAGAACAACTGCAAGTGTGCCATCACTGACCCCAAATGTCACTTACTAAAAATAGTAAGTAATGAGGACAAGGCCTGAAACTCCTTAGAAAGATTCCCTAATCATCCCGTTAGCCTACGGGAACCATACTAATAGGCTAACCCTGTTCCTTAAGACATTGGCTAGAAAGGGGACATTACATTATGATTCACAGCTTTCTCAAGCAATTTTCCATTGGGTCTCAAAAATTTCATCACACTCAGATAAATTTTTGTTCTAATAACCCAAGTTTCTTAGCATTTCTTGCACAAAGTGCTCTTCAAACACAAGATAGTTAGAAGACTTACAATGCATGTCCCATATGTGAGTCCTTCCTTGAATTGGGATTCTCACATCTTTTACAAATTCCACCCTATCAATGAGTCTATCAGATATAATTCCAGCTCATTAGGCATGTGTAGCCCTTTTGGAAGAAATGAGCAATTGACTTAACAATTTTTGTTGAAGCCCTCTCGTCATCTTCCTACTCTAAGAAGTCACTTGACTCATTTTAAGGTTTTTAAAAAAAACTAGGGTTTTGATATTTCAAGTGATTAGTGTTTTTTAATGTCAAAGACAAATTTGTATGTTGTCCACGAAACCTTAGCAATCATAATTTCTACAATTGAAATGATTTTGCCTCTACAAAAGGAGAAATTTGACTTACTCGCATTTGAAAACCCTAATTTTGAACCTACTGATCTGAAATCACCACCACAACTCAATCTTTGCTTTCAATTCTTGTTTGGATGCTTGAGAACAATGAATTCAACGAACCTGAGACATAATTTGTAAAGGAATGGTAGAAATCTGTTGTTTCTTTCAATAATTGCTGATATGAGTGAAATTGGTGAGTTTCTTGCTAGCCGTTGGCAATTTTGAATTTGGACCATAAATTTTGACAAGAGCATGTAGATTAGCGGTCAACACATTGTCTTCGCTTGAACGCAAAAGCATTTGAAATTGTCAATGCCAAAGTTGTGCTATGAAAGGATATTTTGCAATAGTAGGGAATTGCCAATTGTCCATAGCAGGTCAAGCGAAGAGGCAAGGCACATCGGTAACATGGAAGACACATGGCACAATAGGCATCGACACAAATTTAAAAGGTAGGCACAAACGGAGTTGCATTGTGAAGAATATTCGTGCTCCAACAATATATTGCCAGTTGTAAAGGTGATGTTGAGTCATGTGATGGCCCCACATTCAATACTTAAGCTCAAATATTGGGACACCAGATTGGTAAGCTTTTAACATTGTGGCTGCCACGTGTTGGTATAGCACAACTTTTAAAATTTCCGCTTTATGAAACCCACAATGCAAAAAAAAGTTGCACTGCAACAAAAGAGCACCATTTGTCACACAATCATTGGCTTTATATTTTGTCACATGCTCAATGAAGATCGAAGAGAGCACCCGCGCATAGTATACTTGAAAGACACTTGTCATCATAGCGTACTAGCACAAGTTCTCTTCAAGTGCATACCAAAAAACTGTGGTATAAGAAGGCGGTGTGCTCCAATAGAATATTGCCACCTAGCATGTGGTGGCCCCATTAACACGCTATCAACAATGGTCATAGGAGAAAGGATACATGGCAGCCAAGTGCATGAACACAACTTAAGGAGAATTCACATTTTCAAACTTGCGATATAAGGAGCAAATGTGCTCCAATAAATGTAAAACATCTCGGCATGAAAATGGTCCCATAGGCTTGCCGCGACTAGGTAAAGGTTCATAGTGGAATCTACATGGCATAATAGCGCAAAAGTGCAGCTTAGAGACTAACACAAATTGAAAATCTACATTATGAATAGCGAATTGAAATAGCCCAACTAGGATATTGATGAATTTTCTGAGTTTTGAAGCACAAACTTCTGCCCTAATTTTTGCACTTTAAAATTTCTGCTAAAAACCCTAGTTGCTGGTATAAACTGTCTGAGGTGAAACAAGCATGAACAGCAAAATAGACTCATCCAATTGGTTCAAAGAATACGATGAACACACCTAACATTAAGTATGAATGTAACTAGCAATATATAGCACCAATTTGTCCACCCAAAACGTGCAAATTCTAAGTACAAGTTTATTCAGTTCTGCTGCTACAAAATCAGACCTATTCCTTATGCAAGTTCACCACAAAAACGGGCTCCAAACATGCCCAACAATGTACATTGTACAATAGTTTGTTGATAAGAAGAAACCCCACTTACGAGCCAAAACAGGAAATGAATGATGACCTAAACTAACCCTAGCTGGGCGAACTTGCTCCAGCTCACAAAAATGCAATAATGAATGCAAATATATGATAGAAATGTTTTCAAAACCCTACCTCAAGGGTGCACTGGCCTGCTGGTCTGAATGTAGGGTTTGCAACCCTTGAAAACTTGTCAACAAACTCCACACTTGCCGATTTCACCCTTTCCAAACAAAGTGCTCCTCTTGCAGCTTGGGCGCTCCTCTTTAGGGTGAAACCCTAGGTCAATACAACACCAAATCTGCCCTCCTCAAGTCGCGTAGGCTGATATGAAAATTTGAGCATGAACATCTAGCATAAAACTCCATTGAAGCACAAGTGAACTTCTGTCATGAAGTCCTCCTTTGAAGAGCTAGGTTTTTGTCCAACTCCTCTATTATTCACAAGGGTTTTCATCCTTGGAATAGTTGTAATAATTGCTGATCTGAAAAATCAGAATAATTCCTATGATATGAAAACCTCCAAATGACTTAACTTATATAGCAATCACTCCTTATTTCTCCAGATAGGTCAGCCCAATTTGGGCGACACTTTTCCCCTATTAATTTTGGTTTGTATTTAAATTTTTATCCCCTCAATTGGGCAGCAAACCCCAATTGGATTTTTTTCCTTCTTTTATAACTCTCAAAGGGGTTGCCCAACCCCAAATAAAATATTAAAATAACTTAGGCGCCAAAATTCAAATTTAAATCTTATTTAACCTCCTTCCGTAGGGCACCAAAAATCAAAATGATAAAATATTATTTTTCCCTCTTATTTTCTCTTGCTTGCCCAAAAGGGATATTAAAATCCTCGTTTCCCGAAATTGCTTGTCCTCAAGCAATGACAAGCATACCACCACTTGGTTTCCATATCATCACACTACCACATTGAACAAAATTGAGGAGATAGATGTACCTCAAGGAACTATCAACATCAACTAACTCTCCAACTTTGAAGGATTTCTCATGAATGTGCAAGACGACCCTCGTAGGTGCATAGAAGAACATAGCAGCCCCACCTATGTTGCTGATATAAATCAGAACAACAACCTTCCAACTGAAAGTCAGACCCAAGTGAGTGCCAATATCATTGCCACTGTCATATGATGGTAGAGTATCACCCATACGCTATTCCCCAATAATGAAGAGATGATCCAAACCTCTCGAAAACACCCAAACAGCTGCTGTCCTCCAAGAAGCCTGCAAAATTTCAATGTGCAGTGGGGCAGAACAGTCATCCCTTAGCAAAGAATGGAGTGGATCCTCATGAACTAGGGCAGGAAGGCCAAGATCTTCATGCTTTTTCCCAATCCCGATGACTTAATCCAGTTGGAACACAAGCATTAGTAACTCAAAACTAAACATTATGGCAATACCTCGATACCTTGTGACAAAGTGCAACTTCACCCCCAAAGTATGCCCAATAAAGGCAAGTGTCTCCATGGCATGCATCACAAATTTTTGAAATAGAGCAGCAATATACTCTACCAAAGAGTCATCAACATGATGAGACTCATCACAAGCAAACTCTTCAAGTGCTCGATGGATGATCAAAGACCAACCAAATCTGCATTACCCATATCTCCATCTACATATGAGGGCATAATACTAGTGGCTGATCCACAAAGTGTATGCTCCATAATGCCATCCAAGCCTATGATGTGAGCCTTCAAATGGCTCTCCAAAAGAGGTGACACCAAATCCTCATAAAGCAAGCTACGTGTACAAACAAAGAATTCTGAATCATACCTCAAACCTGATTGCTCTACTTGTTTGGCCATTATACAAGGCTCTTTCCTCATATGCCACATACTTTGAATCTCCTTTGCCTCACTCATGACATGCCTTACTAACTTGGTCCTCTTGTGTGTTGGACACACAAATGAAACTTCATGTTTGTCTCCCAAATGAGTGCCAACAATAGAAGAAGTCTTCTTACTATCATACTCATGGGTAGGAGCAGCCAACTCAAGATTATGTATAACCCAAAGATCATTGTTCCAAATGAGAAAATCAGAACAGGTATCATACCTTTCCATAATATCTTCATTCGAATTTCCATCCATGATGTGTGCCATAAGTCCTGAAAGTAGGGCAGCCTCGTGCTTCACCAAAGAGACATCAATATGATGGGATTGTATCTCATCACAAGTGGACTCCTCAAGTTCTTCATGAGTGACCAAAGGCTCAACCAAATCCGAGCCACCAATGTCTTTACCTATACAAGTATACATCACATCATTGATTGGTCGAAAAGCTGTATGCTCAGCTATCCCATCCACATCTATGATTTGAGCCTTCAATGGGTTTTGTAAAAGAGGTAGCTCATGATCCTCATGATGTAAATTGTGTATAAACAAAAATTTCTGAATTATACCTCTTTTCATGTTCACCCAAATCTGAATGTTCTCCTTCCTTGCTGACGTCAAGAGGCTCATTCCTTGCATGCTGTTCTGAATAAACAAGAGGGAATATGAGCTGTTCTGCATAAACAAGAGGAAGCTTTATCCAATATGAGCATCTTCTGAATGCTGATATAATTAGTAGAGAAACATGTTCTTCCAGCAACAGCAATGGCAGCAAAACAATGCAATGTAAAAAGCTCCAAATCAGTGTACTTAATCTTTCGATGAGTTTCCAGCAGTACTGACCTGTGGGGTATGCCTTGTGACAGCCTTGAACTCGCCACAGATGGATATAGAATCAGGAAACTCATTTGCCTGCTGGTCCAACTGCAGGGAAATGACATTGCAGCAATTCTCTCAATTTGAGCTTAGGACTTTCCTTCCTCTTATCCCTTTTTGCTTAGTGACTATACTAAATTTAATGTAATCAAATTATGTTTAGTATATCTTATGGTTACTTCCTTTTTGGATGTTTGAGAGGATGTAGTACTGTATAGTATCATCTTATATGCACTTCTTAATGACTTTTGGTCTCTTGGATGCCCCATTCAAGTCTCAGAGTTTTGTACTCAGCCGTCTCTTGTCCCTACTTGTAAATGCTTTTTATAATCGATCTTGTAATAATCTTTTATATTAATACAATATCTTCTGTTTGTAAAAAGATGTTGCATAAGCTAAGGTTCCTGTAATTTTAAATGTTAACCACAACTACTTTTTTCAATGGGGGCATTGATAATTTTAAATAGATAGTTAGTTCTTCCAAAGTTTTCAATACTGGCTTCAGTATTTTAAAAATGTACCCCCAGCCCAATGCTATTATTACTGAGACAATGATAATTATATAATTAATTATGCCTGTCCTTTTTAGTGAAGTTTCCTGCTTCACTTTCAATATCACAAAAATTAGAAGGACAAGCCTCTCATGCCCCTGAAATTATAACACTAAAATATAAAGTCTTGAAATACAAATAAATAACAATACAAAATATTAAATAAAATATATAAATATAAGTACTTAGCCTTTATCTTAAATATTATTATAACTATAAATACTGATAATTCAACTATCATTAATTATTGTAATATATAAATATATTACAATTTATTATTTAAGAAACTAATATAAATAACAAGAATAAATATATTATATATATATTTTAATAAAATTATAAGCAACAACTATGAAATATAAGGATTAGCATATAAAAGAAATTGTCCAAATACAAAAGGATACAAGTACAGCGATTACCTTTAAAAAGGTGCAGCGATGGTTTAATTAAAGCATAAAGCATCGGTTCAAATCTGATGCAGAAGTCAGTAATTTCATAAAGACACGTCCCTCCAAAAACAATGAGATGAGATACCAAGGAACACATCCCTTGGCAAGCGAGTGGTTATAACCATTGGTAAATTAGGCTATAAAAAGGGGTTGAGTCCAAAACAGATAGGCATCGAATGGAAGAATCAGAAATATAAGGAATAAAAAGAATAAACAGTGGCTGAATACCTTTGGGTGAAGGTCAGATACTATAGGCTGAAATCTGCTAAAGGCATAGTTATTATTATTTGTTCTAATTATGATATGTTTAGAATTTATGATGTATTTATTATTATTTGCTTCTAATTATAATATGATCAGAATTTATAGGATAGATCAATAGACGTATTTATTATTATTTTATGATCAGAATTCATAGAGTAGGTTCAATAGATGTATTCACTACTGTTGTCTCCATTTATAATATGACCAAAGATCTATAGAGTAGGATCAGTAGGAGAGTTATTATTATTTATTTACTGTTTTATTAGTGTTCATTATTGTTTATTAAGGTTTATTACTGTTATTTCTGCCTAGGATAGATTCAGAAATTTACATACATTTATACGTACATTGTCAATCTGCTTGTATCATTACATGCATAGTTGGAAAACTCGCCTAAAACTCGCGAGTTTTTTTTGCAAACGAGTAATAACGAGAAGAACTCGCAGGAAAAAACTCGCCGTTTTTTGTGAAAAACTCGCCAACTTTTTGGCGAGTTTTTCACAAAAAGTTGGCAAGTTTTTAAAAAAACTCACGTGATCAGACTATGAAGTCCGCCGGCGGCCAAAAGGTCACTGCATTTCGTTTTTTTGAGTTTCTTTCACTCTTGGCAGAGCAAAAACGGAGTTTAGAGCATTTTGCACCATTTTTTAGTGATTTTACGTTGAGGAGACGAGATTTGAAGGAGGATTTCATCGGATTTCAAAGGCAAATTGGATTTCCAGGTAGGTTTTCTGATTTTGCTTGTTCTTTCTTTTTTATTTATTTTTTCTTCATTTTTGTTGATTGTATGTTTAAAAAACATCATGAATGAATTGTAAAATAGATTTAAATACATTTATATTGTTGAAAAGAAGATTTAGATTCATCAAAACAAGAATTTGTGACACTTTTTTTCTGATTTTTTCTCATATTTTGCTGATTTTTCATTTTTTTGAAATTTTTTTCAAACCCTAGTTTGTTTTTTTTAATTTGATTCTTCTTGTTTGTTGAAAACATGTTTAAAATCATATATTAGCTTAATTTGTTTCTAATTTAAAGTAATTTTCTATTTTTTACATTTTTTTGTAACCCTAGTTTATTAATTTCTTTTTTTAATCCAATTTTTTTGATGAAAATGATTAGAATCTTAGATTAGTAATCTATATTGATTTAATCTATATGTTTAGAATCTTAGATTACTAATTTAAAGTAATCTATGTTGATTTAATCTAATTTAGCTTGTTTTAAAATTTTCTATCAAAAAACTAACAAGTTGTGCTTCCACTTTTGTGTGTGTACTTGTAGGTTAATTGATAATGGCTTCTGAATCTGCTTCTACCCCTACCTCAGCCCCATCCATGCCTACGAGTGGGGAATATGTAGGCACTCGTCCAACAGGAGCTAGAGATCCTGCTTGGAAATATGCATATGAAGGACCAGAACCTGGAACAGTGTATTGCATTAGGTGTAAAACTGTATATAGTGGAGGCATCAATCGCCTTAAATACCACCTTGCAGGCATCCCTAGATGTGATGCTAAGGAGTGCCTAAACACCAATGACGAAATAAAAAGACAAATGAATGCAATACTTCCCGCTGCAGAAGAGAAAAAGGTGCAAAGAGCGAAGGCAAAAGCGGCAATGGAAGCTGCCATAGCTTCTTCTCAAGGTGTTGCAGTCAACCTTGAGTCACTGTCAGATGATGATGATATAGCAGCCGACATAGTGGGATCTCTTCGTGGTCCACGTGTGCGAAGGCAACTGCTGCAACCCGCCACCACCTCCATCCATTCGAGTACCTCTAGTAGAGTACTGGGGTCAAGATCAACACCTACAAGCACAACCACGAATTCACGCATTGGTGATTTTTTTGTGCCTAGAAACACACCTGGTGC
The DNA here is from genome assembly GCA_007258455.2 of Sequoia sempervirens. Classification (NCBI taxonomy): domain Eukaryota; kingdom Viridiplantae; phylum Streptophyta; class Pinopsida; order Cupressales; family Cupressaceae; genus Sequoia; species Sequoia sempervirens. The sequence continues at coordinate 33,742 of VDFB02251990.1, read as the reverse complement.
ACAACCTTTTTAGAGGCAACTGGGTGGAATAAGGAGGTGCATGAGCATGCAGATATTGCTTGTGCCAAGTTTTGGTACTTCAACAACATCCCTTTCAATGTGGCAAGCTCACCTTACTGGCAAAATCTGGTGACCGCATTGACAGTTGCAGGGAAAGGCTACAAGGCACCTTCACGCAAAGACTTGAGTGGGAGGTTAGTTTATATTCTTTAAGTTCAATTTATGTTTTTTAAGTTTAATTTATGATTAATTTAAGGTATTTTTTTGTTTACAAATTAAAATTGTGTACTTAATTTCACTTTGTACTTGTAGGTTGCTTTCTAATGCAACTGAAAGGGCAAGGGCAGCAATAGAAGAACAAAGAGAAGAATGGAAAAAATATGGCTGCACTATACTTTCTGATGGGTGGACGGATGGAAAAAACTGTACCATCATTAATTTTTTGGTTTCTTGCAAAAATGAGGTGGTGTTCTTGAAATCCGTGGATGCCTCCAGCATAGTAAAAAATGCAGAAAATTTGGCTAGAATGTTGGAGCAAGTGTGCATGGAGGTTGGGCTTGAAAATGTGGTGCAAATCGTAACTGACAATGCAGCAGCATATGTGGCAGCAGGAAGAATCCTCCAAGATAAACACTACACAATTTTTTGGACACCATGTGCTGCCCATGTCCTTGACCTTCTTTTGGAGGACATAGGCAAATTAGATTGGGTCACACCGATTGTAGAGGATGGAAGGAGGATCACTAAATATATCTACAATCACCCTTGGGTTCTCAGCTTGATGAGGGAGCACACCAAAGGGAGAGAATTGGTGAGACCTGGTGTGACAAGGTTTGCAACGGTTTTCTTAACGTTGCAAAGCATTCTTGGTGCTTTGACGGCTTTGAAACAAATGTTTGTGAGTCAAGCATGGGTAGACTCACCTTATTCGAAGAAGCCAGAAGGAGAAAGAGTTCAAAACATTGTCTTCGAGCCCCTCTTTGCACAAAGAGCAACAGAGATTGTGAAGGTAACTTCAAAACTTTGAGTTTGAATCTAAATTCAAATTAAACATTTTTCTTGAAGTTAATGTCTTTCATTGTAAATTTGTAAATTACTAAATTGTAACTCTAATCTTTTTTTGCATTTTTAAATTTATATTGTAGGTGTCAGAGCCCTTGGTTAGAGTGCTTCGCTTGGTGGATGGGGATCAAACCCCAATGGCATATCTTTATGAGGCCATGGATAGGGCCAAGGAGGCTATTAAAAGTTATTATAAGGGGGACAGCCTCAAATTTGATCCCATTTGGGAGATTATCGATAGGAGGTGGAACAATCAACTCCACCAACCTATCCATGCAGCAGGGTACTTCTTGAACCCCCGTTTCATCCACTCAGGCACCTATTCAGATCCTACTGGAGAGGTTATGGAGGGCCTCACTACTTGCATGCAGCGGATGACATCCACACCTGATGAGGCAGATTGCATTGTTAATGAATTGCAGAGTTATAGAGAGAAAAGGGGTGCACTCTTCTCTTCAGACCTGGCAAAGAGAGCAGTATCTAGGCTGCCACCAGGTATAAAATTTGAAATTTACAAGTTACAAAAATGAAAAATTGATAATTACAAGTTACAAGTTACAAGTTACAATTTTCTAACTCTTTTTTTGTTTTTTTTGTAGATGTTTGGTGGACACATTGGGGTGGAAAAACCCCAAATCTTCAAAAATTTGCCCTCCGTGTCTTGAGCCAGCCTTGTAGTTCTTCCAATTGTGAGCGCAATTGGAGTTTGTTTGAGGCTATCCACACAAAAAAGAGGAACAAACTCGCTCAAAAACGCCTCAATGACCTTGTTTATGTGCAATATAATCTTCGATTGCGCAAAAGAAAGGTAGAAGAAATATCATATGATGATCCAATTGATTTGGATGAGATAGATCCATACAGTGATTGGACAGGGCGAGGGGAGCAGCCTCCATTGTTTACTGAGGATGAGATTTATGATTTAGAGCGACAGGCAATGGAGGAGGGTGGATTTGCATTCTCATTGGACGACCTTGAGGATGACCCTGAGGAGGAGTCATTGCCAGTGCCACCACCAGCAGCTGCAGGAGGATCTACATCCAGGATGGAGGTTGAGGAGCCATAGGCACAGCAGGAGCAGACTCCTACGATTAGACCCTCTTCCGGTCCCTTACTGAGATCTAGACATGGGAAGAGGAAGATGTGATTCATGTGAATTTGTAAAAACTGAAATATATTAATGTTTATGTAGTATTTACTTTTAGTTTTACAAAAACAATTTGCTATTTTCATTTTGTTTCAGACTATTATCATAGCAACGCATTGAGCACTCAGCATTCCACATGAGGATGCCATTTTGTATCCAATTTTCTTTCATATCAATCAAATACTGCTTGTTTCTTATATGTACTCATTTATTGACTCATTGGATGCATCTTATCTTTGAATTTTACAAAAAAAATGTGTTTTTAGTGAAGTTTAAGCAATATTTTAATTTCCCGAGTTTTTTGCCGAGTTTTTGCCGAGTTTTTTGGGCTTGCCGAGTACTTGCAATTGGCGAGTTTTCCAACTATGATTACATGTATATTGTTAATCTATTTATATCATGATGTCCATGTTCCACCATGGTGGGGAAGTACAGATACAAAGGGGAAATCCATGAGATGGAGTCTCCTAGATACGCCACCCGGGTATGGGACATGATGAGCCCACAAGGGCCGAGGGGGTTCTGCCTCTAGGGTTATCCAAGGGTACTATGCCCTTGGGTCTAGGTTGGTCTCCACTAGATACACCACTTGAGGATGGGACGTAATGAGCCCACACGGGCCAAAGGGGTTCTGTCTCCAGGGTTGTCTTAGGGTGTTGCCTCTGGGTCTAGTTCAATCATGGGACTAACCATTGTAATCCTACCTTCCTACCATAGTGTAGCATAAGGAGAGGATCAATTAGGAAATGTTGGTTATGATGTTTAATATAGATTTACTCATACTTAATTCTAATAACCAATGTAGAGTATTCATTGTTAGGCTATTTTAGAGATGGATTTTTTACTTACTCGTAGGGACTAAACCAATTCAAATTATCCTCTAGGGCCTCTTTTGCTTGGGAAATTGGTAATTTGGGAAAGATTTAGGGTTATCCCAAAAAGGGACATTACAAGCAAGAATAACCGAATGGCCACTTTTGATAATTCAAATTATGGAGATTATATCTACTTGATATCAAACTGCAGTATACTGCCTTCCACACTATTGTGTAACTTATAAAAGAATGTGAGAAGACGAATATAATGTTATTTACATGATGCATCAGTTGAAACTGCACCATACTTGTTATCAGTGCAGTTCTATTCCTGCCAAACCCAAAATTCCCAAAATTTTATGTGAGGATGCTCAGAGCAAAATTTATATATTATCGTCTCATGCATGACTTGATGTTATAGATATATGAATAGAAATGAAGGACTACTGAGAATAATTGTGTAAAAATGTTTTCTTACACTTTATTTAATCCATTGTTTGTTCAACCATCACATAGTCTTGGTACTTGAAAGAGATTTTCTTTTTTGGCTTACTATTATGTTACTTCTATTGCAGATTTTTTGTTGTGTGCCTAAAATAGAGTTTTGAGGTGTTACATTGTTGTCCAAACTAGAAATCAATAGGTTCATTTCATGGAGATTGTTTTTCATCCTGATAACTTTTTACCTATATGATTCTTGTGCAGGTTTTAAGACGAAGTCAACGAACTGGAAAAACATGCTTTGTGGAACACCGGACATTCTTTCATCTGTATCATAGCTTTCATCGTTTATGGATCTTCTTGGTCATGGGCTTCCAGGTTTGGAAATTTCAGTTCTGAGGTCAATTTTCTTTTTATTTTATCCAATAATTTGTTTTGTGATTGTGATATTTCTAATTTTATCCTGTTATAGAATAATATTGGTGTCTATCTCTCTTTACAAATTAACAAATCTATTATTTTTTCACATGTTTTGTCTGATTAATGATCTATAACTGGATGTTTCTAATGTTCTCATAGATTTAGTCTGCTTATTCTACGCAACACAGTTTCTAATTTCAGTCTTGGCTTGAATGTTTTACAGGGTTTGACCATTATAGCTTTCAACAAGGGAAAATTTAACTCAAATACAATAAAGGATCTTCTTAGCCTTGGACCAACATTTCTTGTCATGAAGTTCATAGAAAGTAAGGGAGACTGTAACCAATAATCCCTATAATTCATATTTTTTACCAAGAAATAAATACTCCAAACATCTATTAAGGTCAGCTGTGAATCAGGATAGGATTGTGTTTTTTTGTTTCATGGGTAGATGCCATGCACTGATATTTGTCTTCTATACTTGATGGTACAGGTATTCTTGATATTATGATGATGTATGGAGCATATGCTACAACCCGTAGCCTTGCTGTTTCTAGGATTTTCCTACGTTTTGTCTGGTTTGGAGTTTTTTCAGGGATCCTTACTTTTCTTTATGTGTAAGTATTACATTTTCTTTGTGCTCTAGAAGATATTTCATTCTCAGTAAGTTTCAAAGGAATCTTTGTATTTCTCAGTTTTTTTCAATTATTATCTAGAATAGCAGACAATATTAACAGTTCTAGAGCAACTGCAGGAAAGGGCTTCAAGAAGAGAGAGGGTCAAATTCAAATTCTTTCTTTTTCAGAGCATACATTTTCGTATTAGGAGTGTATTCTGCTGCCCTGATTTTTGTGAGTTTCCTTATGCGAATCCCTGCTTGCCGGATGCTCACAAACAAATGTGACCAATGGTCAGTAGTCCGATTCATGAAGTGGATGCGTCAGGTACAGAAATATGTAAATTTTTTCTGTTGTGGACATCAGCAATGAAAGTTACATTGTTAATTTATAATATATTTTTGCTTGATTAAAGGAACACTATTATGTTGGACGGGGTCTGTATGAGAGGACAAGTGATTTCCTCAGGTATTTGTGCATCCCACTTCCAATCAGTATTTTGATTACGCGATAAATATAGCTTATTCTTTCTTAGGTTTTTAAAAGAAATGTTGTGAATATTAAATTCCCCCTCATATTTACTGATATGGTTTTGTCAGGAGCAGGATATTATTATTTAATACATCTGGAAAGCTTTCATCTTTGAATGACATTATATCAATGGTCATTTCCATACTACTTGTAGGTTACAGTGCCAAATCAGCAAAGGCCTTTATTTGTAATCTGACCGTACACAAGAAGTCCATAACCAGAAAAACCACAGAATTTTTTTAATCAGGGTTAGCTATAGGTTTTAATTTTTTATCTAAGCCTTTGATGGTTTTACAAGTATCATTTATGCAGGAGCTGAAAAAAGTACGATTGTCAAAGTGGTATGAGGCACAAATCGGGATGCTTACACATTCCCTTCTGGTTAAGCTAGCAGGATACAGTTTAAGTTGCCATGTTTTTGGGGATAAAGGGTTTGGTATGCATGTACAAAAAGGAGTGAAATATATGATGACAAACAAAATTAGTCATGATATTCATAAAATAAACATAACTAACCACAAAACACTATTTAATTGATAATTCAATCACAGATGATAAATCAAAATGAGTTATACTATCTGTCAAGATAAAAAAATAGTCAATGGTTATATTGCTCAGGACATGGACAAACTTAAATAATGGGGAAACAAATGTTTATATTGCTCTTTGTTTGAAGAATGAAATTCAGCTGTGGTTCATTAGAACTGGATGCAGTAAAACTAGCGGAATTTCCATTCCCTTTAACTATGCTATTCAGCTTCTTTGTAGAGTTTCTCTTCTCCATATATGTTGACATCAACTAGTGAAAGTTGAGCAATGGAAGCATCCGATTCAGGATGTTTTGGATCAACATACCAATGCATCTTATCCTGTCACATGTTGTCATGATGATTTTGTGATAGCAGATGCAAGTAGAAATTTATATAGATCACTTTCTCTGGCTCTTTTTCTACCATTTTGTTGTTATTTTTGTGGATAAAGAACTATGTACTCCAGTTGCAATCAACTAAAATGCAACTTGCAACTTATAGATGCAATGTTAATACGAAAATTCTGAGTTGCCGATTTGGGTATGGGTTCCAGGTTCAAGTTCACAATATGGTAGAGATTTCTTTTCCTAGGTTCAGGTTAGGATATGGTCATACAATGTGTATATATAAATTAAAAATTGTTAGAATAGTATATAAATATATATTTTTTGATCCGTAAATATTGATTATATTTATGATGTAAAGATATTACATTATATCCAAATTCAAAAAATTGTCCTTTACCAAAAAAACCCCAACCACAACCCCATCCCGACTCGGCCAACGGCCAAACAGCCACCATGCCCATTACAAAATCCTCAAACCAACACTACCACCCCGACACTTCATACCAGACAATGCGAGCAAAACATCGAGCAAAAAACAGACCCGTTAATCAACCAAAAGCACCCCATCAACAACCAGATAATCTCTGAACAAGCGGCGCTAGTCCACAACACTTGACGGCTCTAGGTAAAGATGGTGTTTAATGAAGATTAAACCACACAGTGCCCTAGCTCGATGCCGCAGCAGATCCTCGCCTTTAACATCAAGAATGAACGGATACAAACGTATCCTCTCCCTTGGGACCAACGCCCTCTGCAAGTCTCTGGGCTAAGGGACCCCAACACCCGGCTTAACCACAATGATGACATCCATGACCCCCTCCAGAAGGCTCTCACAAACTAGGTGCTTCATAATTACCATCACCATAGCCCGCGACACGCCTAGGTCCAAGAGTGACGCTAACAGCCTCGCCGCTATCTCCGTGTTCATCCGCCAGCGCTCCGCAATGGCCACGAATTCCTCGCCTAGTAAAACCTCCACTGCACCCAACACCAACTCATCCCAAACCTTTCTCACTGACTAAAGCCTTTTGTGTCGAATTCGGCCATACAACGCCCATAGTTTCCTGCTCGATGGGATACTAATCGGCTTTTCCATCACCACTACCTAAGAGAGTTGGAGTGCCATGACCAAGCAATCCCTTTAAAAACCTACTCGGCCAAACATCCCATCGCCACAATTATCAATATCCTCCCGTCCTCCCACAGTCTAGCATCATTAAACGACTGCATGGATAGCCAATGCAAAGCCATATTCTTCATCAACATTAAATACTTGCCGCCACCCTGCTCTTCCTCCAACCGTGCCTGCCAACACTATGTCATCCCAACCCTTTGATGACACCAATTACACATCCACCCTATTGACAACCGCGAAGAGAAAAAAGCAAGGATTAGTCACCACATTCCCCTGGATCCCAAACACGATACACTTGTGACCCATCTGCACCCAAATTTGCTAACCTGTCCGCCACCTCATTTGCTTCTTTGAAGATATGTCTGATAGAAAACTCAGGGATTCCCCTCGCCAAATCACATGCCCTGTCCAAAAGAGCCTGCAGTCTCCAATTAACCATACACCCCTCTTTGAAAGCTTGAATGACCGCCATAGAATCCCCTTCAATCTCCACCTTTCCCAAATTCAAACTTCTGCATACCTTCAAACCTCCTATAAGAGCGCGCAACTCTGCTTCCGTATTTGTCATTATTGATAGATGTTCTGCTTTTTCTGCTAACATCATTCCCTTCTCATTTCTTATACAACAACCAAGCCTAAAAACACTCGGATTGCCTCGAGAAGCACCATCAAAGTTCATTTTGACCCACTGCGCCTTCAGAGGTTCCCATTTGGCCATTCTTCTGTCCTCCTTTTTCCTTCTCCCCATGTTGTCCCCAGGTTTTGGAATCTCCAAGCCAAACCACACTCACCTCATCCTTGAGTCCCATTCTGAGAAACCCCAATCCCCATCTTTCCTTTGCTTCACCCTCCCATTGACCACTTCCACAATAGAAGCCTCCAACCTATTGATGAAAGTCGGAAAGAATTTCGCCTTGTCCGTGAATAACCTTCGATTGCGCTCTTTCCATATCTCCCATATTACCAATGATGGACTCACCACCCAAAGCTCATGATACAGTGAGTCCCTTTTCAAAATCGACCATGTCGGAAAAAGAGAACAAATATCATTAGGTAGAGCATTGCTCCAACCCAATCTTGCACAGAGCCATCGCCAGCAAGCTTGAGCAAAGGGACAACTCACAAGGAGATGTCCACATCCCCAATGATACCCCAATGATTTGAAACTATTGGCCGTTAAGATCCGCCTTCTCACCTCCGCCCACACAAACGTTCCCACCTTCAGAAGACAAGCAATATTCCAACACAAATGCAAAGGGAGAGTCGAAGGGACCTCCTCTACCATCTGTGTTCGATATCCATCTTTGGCACTATATCTTCCTGAAGGGGAACTAGCCTAAACAATCCTGTCCACTCCAACCCGAATCGCCACGCTCTTTCTATCCAGTTCAACCTGGAGCACCAACGCCTCCTCCTTCGGAACAAACCCAGGAATTAACCTTTTCCAAGTGAACTCAGAAAAGCCATAAACTACTACCTCCTCCAAATAATCCCAAACGCAAGTATCCCAGGACTGCACCAGCAAATCTTTTGCCCTTAGCAGCCCCAAAACACTGTCCAAGCTCGGATATCCACACCACGAGTCTTCCCAAAACTTCGCTTTTCTCCCATCAAAAATGTCCTAGGTAAGATTCTCCAAAATGTGAGGCCGACATACCTTGATGAAATTCCATACCCGAGAGGCATTAGGAATCCCTCAATATACCATCCGCCTCCTCACTCGTTAGGTACTTGCATTGAAGAATTCGAGCCCATTTAGCTTCACTTCACAAATACACACCCCAAACTAATTTAGCACCAAGTGCCTTGTTCTGAACCAGTAAATCATGAATACCAATACCACCTGCCTTCTTTGATTTGCACACAGTATCCCAGGAGATCAAAGGAAATTTCCTCTAATCATAGGTACGTTGCCAAAAGAATCGACAGATCATCTTATTCAATTGATTAACTTTATACCCTGGTAAGGCCAAACATGAAAGAAGATATATTGGGAGGGCTGCAATCACCGCTTTCAACATTATAATTCTGCCAGCTCAAGACAACCATTTACCACTCCAGGAATGCATCCGATTGCTAACCTTGTTAACCAATCATCCCAAAGCTTTCCAGTCCTCACACCCTTAGCAATTGGCAGATATAAATAAGTCATGGGAAGTTGACCTATCTTTAAATGCAAAATCTTTGCCACCTGTGCTGAAATTCTAGGCGCAGTATTAAAAAAAAAATCTCCGATTTCGCCTCACTTACCTGCTGCCTAGAGGCACTCTCATAATCTTTAAGAATACCTTTCAGCACCCTAGCCTCTTGCCGACTGGGACAAGCAAAACGCATGGTATCATCAACAAACTGCTGATGTGACAACACAGGAAGCCGACTAGTTACTTGAATGCCTTTCAATACCCCAACTTCAATAGCTTGAGATAACACTCTCCCCAAAGCCTCCGCCATCAAAATGTATAAGAAAGGAGAAAGCGGATCACATTGACATAATCCTCTAGAGGATTCGAAAAAACCAGATGGCTCACCATTCACCAAGATAAAGAATTTTGGAGTAGAAATACGTACAAAAATCTAGGAGATCCACGATCTATCAAAACCAAAGGCTTCTAACACTTTACACAAGAAATGCCAATCCACCATATCATATGCTTTCCTGATATCCAACTTAACTAACATACCCGGACACCCGCTCGATTGAAGAGAATGAATAGCTTCTTGAGCAATAATGATACCATCGAAAATCAACCTCCCAGGAACAAATCCTGTCTGCTCCTCCGAGATTAAGCCTGAAATAATATCCTTCAGTTCGTTTGCCATCACTTTTTCCTGAATTTTGTATAGCATGTTACACAAGGAAATCGGCCTAAACTCATCCAAAGAAGTTGGCTTTTCCTTTTTTGGAGTCAAATCCAACAGAGTGCAATTCACTTCCCTGAGTAAAGGACCAAAAGCCTTAGATTCCTCTAGTGCCAACGCTACTTCCTCACCTACCACATCCCAAAATACTTGGAAAAAACCAACAGGAAAGCCATTTGGCCCTGCCGCTTTATCCGGATGAAGCTGAAAAGCGGCTAATCTTACCTCTTCCAAAGTGAAAGGGATTGTAAGTTTCCTATTTTGTTCATTGGTCACCAGAGGAGGGATACCTCTCAACATCTCCTTTTGCTGAGCAATATTAGAGCCACTCTAATTGTTCAAAACCGATTGAAAGTATTATTCTGCTAATTTGGCTATCTCTTCTTGACCTTCCACCAAGCCGCCATCTTCCCTTTGAAGGCAAGAAATCCTATTCAGTTCACGCCTAAATCTAGCAGAATTATGGAAGAATTTTGAATTTCTGTCTCTAATTTAGATGTCCCGTGACTTCTGTCGTCACAACATTTCCTCCCTTGCAAAAATTTCTTCCCATTGCTTCAAAAGACCCTTTTCCTTCTAAAACAAAGACTCTTCCATACCTACTGACATCACTTTGACATTTACATCTGCTAACTCCTCTTCAAGTTGCTTCTTCTCCTCAAAGATGTTGCCAAAACATCCACGATTCCAAATCCTAATTTGCTGCTTCAGGAATTTTAACTTGCTCACAACCCTGAATAGCCCATTGCTTGAAGGTTGATGACCCTGCCACCACTCCTTAACTTTCAGCTGAAACTAAGGATCACGAGGCCACATCTTTTCAAATCTAAAAGGGCACCGTTGAGCCTTGAGCTCCCCAAGCACCTCCAAAAGAATCGAATAATGACCTAAGTCGAAGAACAGAAGAATCCTGCTCTCCAAGGAGAAGGGGAAAATAGTTAGATCACCACTAAACAAAAATGTATTCAATTTCTCCGCAATCCCACTAAAGCCCAACCTCCTATTCTTCCAAGTGAAAGAACCATTCGCCAATTGAATGTCCAACAATGAGTTTGAATTCACAAACTCCGCGAAGTCCGATTGAGACTGTAACTTCTTCCCAAATCTTCCACGCTTGTCTTCTGCCTTCAAGATCGCATTGAAGTCACCACCTATTAGACAAACTGAGTCTTGCAGAGATTGAAGAAAAGCCCCAATATCCCGCCAAACCGCTTTCTTAAGCACCATGCTGATAGGCCCATATACATTTATTAGAAACAATTCTAGATTCAAGTTTAAGCTTTTAACCTTACTCGCCAACCACCACCTACCCGTGCAACTTCTTCCAACTGGACACAACATGAACGCCACATTGTTATGACACCTCTCGAAGCTCCTTGAGAGTCCACCGTGGAAAAGTTCCAAACTTTTAGTTTCGACTTAAAACTTCCTAACTCATATCCATCGATTAGACGCCTGAGCAGATGTCGCTTGTTAGGGGTATTTAAGCCCCTAACATTCCAGCTTAACACCCTCATTGCTTCCCTGGGAAGGGGACCGCCCTTCCTTGATCTAAGATGCTAGGTTATTTTTTGTTGACCAACTGCCTCCCTAGCAAGAGACCTTTTCTCTTCATTCGACTTTTGGCCTACCTTCCGCTTTTCACCGCAGTCCGGAGACGCCTTCCCTTCACCTTGCAGCATAATCCCCAGTCGCCTCCTAGTACAGACCTTACTTTCCTCGGAGACCTGCTCCTTCCCTAATCCCACTTCACTCTGCCCCACCGCCACTACCTTCTCCACCTGCAACCGAACCTCTTTCGCATGAACACCTAGCTTAACACTTGCTTCCCAAGGAGCCTCGCCATACAAAATCATTTGAAGATTATTCTCCTCTTCCCAGTCTGTTTCCACCCAAGTTGAGCCTTGCTTATTTGTTCTCTCCTCCACAATCGCCTCTTGGTGAACCTCGACCAGAGATCTAAGTTCATTACTAACCTCCATAATCGTTTCCCAAACATTCAATTCCTGATCAAGCACCGAATCAATTTCCTTCCTGGGGGACATCGCACCAACCTCCTCTACCTTTTGCTTAGACGGCTGCAGCCCTATTGGGAGACCCCCCTTCTCTAACTGAGGTAGGGCTGTCTCCCCTAGCTTTTTCTCCTTCAAGCTTTCACCCTAAATTTCATTCATTGGACTCGTTTTCCCCTTCGAGGATCCCTCTTCTGGATCCATAACCTTCTTCCCCATCTGAGAAGGCCTCGCCTTATTCTTAAGACCGTCACGGTCCCACATCCTCAAGACTATCAACTGACATTGAGACCAGTTCCATTTAACCTTCTACCTCCATTTTTCTCCGTTCAAAACCGGCTCCATGCCATCCCGCAAAGTGCTGCAGGGTGCCACCTCGATTAAAACTCTCATCCTTCCTTCATTTCCATCATTAAGGGCTTTCTCATCTGTGCCTACGAATTTCCCCAATGCATTGCCTATCCATTCCAGAGCCTCCAAAGACCACAACTCTGAAGGCAAATTTTCCAGCTCAACCCAAATCCTCATACTATCTGGGGTGTGACAGTTTGGCTCAAATCTCCTTGACCAAGCAAAGAAGTAAAAACCAAACCCGTCCATAGATAAATGAGATGCCTCTAAAATCTCAGATCGCAGCTCCAAAGAGTCACATTGAACCAGAATAAACTTATTTGCCAAGAGTCACCTTGTTCTGCCACTTTTTTGACTACCACTGTCGCATACGGGTCTTTGTACAACTATCACCCCACCATTTCGCAGAAAAGCCCTTTCCTCCAAAACCGCCCTAGATCTCTTGATAAGCATATCCGGAATTACCTGTGCAACACAAGCACTGCTCTCATTATGCTCACGCAGGCAGTCCTCAATATCCTCCAAAGATTTTCCCTGAATAACCTCTTTCACTCTTTTCACCACCCATTGCTGCTTGACAGCTCCAGGACCAGCATTACACCTCTTATCAGACTCCCTAGAACCCTTAAAAGGCACATGCCTCTCCAGATTTGCTCCTGGATTGATTCTTTTATTGCCCCACCATTTCGCAGAAAAGCCCTTTCCTCCAAAACCGCCCTAGATCTCTCGATAAGCATATCCGGAATTACCTGTGCAACACAAGCACTGCTCTCATTATGCTCAGGCGGGCAGTCCTCAATACCCTCCAAAGATTTTCCCTGAACAACCTCTTTCACTCTTTTCACCACCCATTGCTGCTTGACAGCTCCAGGACCAGCATTACACCTCTTATCAGAGTCCCTAGAACCCTTAAAAGGCACATGCCTCTCCAAATTTGCTCCTGGATTGATACCCTGAGGGCGAGTGCTTCCTTTTCATTGCTCCCCTCACCCTAGGCGAATCCCCCTTCATATGTCGCCAACTAGAAATCCACGACAACTCTTGCTGAGGTAGTCGTTGAAAACCCCTCCTGGGACTTGAAGGCACTCACGACCAGTTTTCTCCTTCCCTTGCCACCTTCCTTCCTCCTTGCCTCTCGACTCCAGAATCATATGTCTTCCTACGATCCTCCTCAGATTGCCTACCTCGCCTTTGCCTGTCCTAAAGCGACAACCATTCCTTCTCTGCATCCTTCGCCCAAGATTTTGCATCGCATTGTCTGCAACCCTTCCGCTCAGCTCCAACAGCCATTTGTTTTGAAAAGGAACAGAGTATTAATAGAACAGATAAAAAATCCTCATGGAATGCAATTATTGCAGGATATGCACAATATGGATTTTGCAAAATAGTATATAAATATTAATACATATGTTTAATATAAAAATATCGGTTCTTATATCATTTTTTCCTGGCTACATATAATAATAGCAAATGCCAATACAGATTCATAATAATATGGTTGCACTTAAAACACATGTTAATATTCCATACATATTAACTTTAAATGTCGGTTTATACTAATATGGTTGTACTAATGGTCCAATACAATAGTATATATCTTTAGCAGATTGCAGATATATCAGGCAGAATAAATATTGATGTAATTCAGTGGAATAGATATCAGTTTAATAAGTATAATTTTATTTTTGATTTTGTAATGCATATCTTCTCCTATCTACAAAATCGGTGTCAACATGAGCTGGATTTTTGCCAAGAAAGTTGCAGGGATTTATAATTGTTCTAGCGATTCAGAAGCATGCTGCAGAGATTCATTGAATGGGAGTCATCATTTGGGATTTTGGGCCAGATCCTTAGAAAACCAAATAATGATATCAGTTCTAATTTATACCAGCAATGAAAACAAGAAGAAATAGAGGAAAATATCATACGTGTGATACAATTTTGATACCAAGAGGTTGCAGCTATGTGGCTCCTTGGTCATGGAGGTATTGGTACCATTTATGATTTTCCTTCTTATAATTAACCCAAAGAGCACTTAGAGATGATATCTAACCTTTGGAGACTATCTTCTTCCCAAACTTATCCACAATTAATTAATATACATTGAGACCAGGGAAGATTCTAGAATAGTTTCTCATATCCATCACTATTTTCATGTTTGCTATATGGTGTCACCCTCCTTGGGAAAATAAGTACATCAATGGTGTAGTATTTTTGAACTTAGACAAAAGCAAGGATATGCAATAAGCTTATATTATTGTTTTGCTGTTCATTAAGAAGGATCTTGATCATTCACATTCATAATGTATGCTAATTTTTCAGTTATGGAGGTGATGTCATCATGAATTTCACCCAACCATAGCTGATCTGTATAAGTCAATCAGATAATACTTATGATGGGCTCAATAAAACAAAGCAGTTAATCCATAAAAGCCTATCACTGTGGTTTAGATTAAGTCTTCTCACAATTTGGGATTTCTTTTAGTTCAATCAAATATTTACGGTCCAAAGGTGTTAGTTACTCTGCTGGACAATGCATCTTTCACCTTCTAAGTCATTTCATGTCAATTGTCTGCCAGGTTGATGTAGTTTCAACCTACGTTAATAAAAACAAGAAACAAGAAATGCAATGGAAATGACAACATGATAGAAAACCGGGTTGCCTGAGGTTGCACATAAGATACGAATCAGAAACAGTTTTCTATAGACATTTATAGATTTCACATATTTTACAATTTTTAAGTTTTATGCCTGTTGTTTCATGGAGTATTGAGAATGGGGGGACCATGGACCCAAATTTGGGGACCAAGGCTGGTGGCACACACATAAATGGGGGCAGGGGTTTGGGGGCAAGCTCCTGATGGGATTGAGGGTCAGTGCCCCTTGTGGAGAGGTCTAAGGGCAGTGCCACCAGTAGTGTTGAGGGACATTATGGTTTCTTCGAAATAAAAACAGAAACAAAAAAAGAAACAACAGCTGTTTTAAATTTAATAATCTATTTTTACTCTAATTTTGTAAATATTCCTTCTTTCTTCCAACGTTAACTATTTGTACATGTCATCATGTTCTCTATCAATACAATGATTGGACACAAATCAAAATCATTATCATGACATAGAGAAAATTTGTATTTTTAGAAAACGATTTATCTTTTGCAAATGAACTTTATTACTGCCCAGGCCATGGAGACTTCTTGGGATGGAAAAAAATCGGAAAAAAAATTAGGCACTAAATACGCCTTATGTTTTTTTTTTTTTTTAAATATAAGTAATATATCCACAAAATTGTCACAATAGTTTAACATTGAGAAATAGATTTAGTTAACTTGAATCTTTAGTGTATTTTGCCTTTATGAATTTGATAAATTCCCCAAAGGTATTTCTAAATATCGTCATCCTTACACATGATTCATCCATCAAAGGTCACAAAATATTAGTTTGTAGAAGTCCGTATAATCAAGACAATCTTATAGCTTACAAATCAACTCTATGCACTAGATCATTTTTGTGGAGCTTGTATTCAGCCTTAAAGGGATAATATATGACCTATTTATATTTTCATAAACTATACAAATCCTAATCATTCTATAGACTCCAAACATTTTTTTTACCTAAATAATTATATCTTAGACAACATCAACATATATTCTTTATTCTAATTCCTAAAAGTAAAAACCTTATCTCCTTACATTTAATACTCTAAATTTTCATTTATTACAATTATTAAATCCATATAAAAACATATAAAATTATAAATATATACATATCATAGTTATAGGGAGACACGTCTCCTACCCCTTGAGATGCGTCTCGGAGACGGAGATGCGTCTTCGGTACTTGAGACATCTCCTGGGATGCCTCCAACAATGCTGAGACATGGACGAAGACTTTCGATGTCTCTTGAAGTCCCCTGCTCAAGAAAGTGCCGTCTCTTGCCGTCTGCTGCGCATCTCCCATTGCATAAAAGCCAAAACGCATGAAAACATTGAAAAATAATGAAAAAAGACACGTTTTAAACATAGGTTTTCCCATGCTCTAGCTGAAAATGCAAGTATCATGATGTGTTGATGATAGATTTCTGTTTTTTGTTTTTAGTTTGCGTATCAGCCTATCAAGCTATCAATATTTTTGAATTTCAATATGTAATCAAATATTAAATATCAAATGTGTAATGTGAAATGTGAACTACGATTATGAAGTATTAACTCTTTGACTCTTTGACACAATGGTATTTGTGTATTTAAAGTTAATGTTCATTGTTAAACTTTACTATTGCTCTTGTTTCGAAAGTTCAATGTCATGATATTTTATATAAATTATTAATTATTTTAGTTTTTTTATTTTTTATTTATATTAAAAAAAAGATGGCGTCTCCAAGTACCCTTGTCTCCTATTAAAAAAAAAAAAGCCATACCGATACCGGTACAAGTCTCCCATACCAGTACTAGTATCAGTCTCCTAGCAATTATGATACATATTTATAGTGTAAATTTAACAATTAATTTAAAATATCACATAACTAATATTATAAATTAAATAATATTAAATTTTAAACATATATAATATTATGTTAATAAATTAAAAAGATTGAACTTTACACATAATATTTTAAACATATATAATATTATATTAAAACATTGGAAATATTGAACTTTAAATATAATTGTATTAAATATTAAAATATTAAAGTTTAATACTAATGAATTCCTAAATGACAATAAAACTATCGTGTAATGTTTTCAAGCGTCTCTTAGTATTTTTTGGATACAAATGAGGCCTCAACTCATTCTTTCGAATCGCTCAACAGGTACCACACAAATCATTGCAAAATCCCTATAAATTGAAGCTCAAGTGTGCAAAATGGCCCCAAACGAATTGTTGCAGAATCTCTAGGTAAGCATGTGGAGATTAGAGTCCGTATTCACCATAGATTTGCTTGTCATGTCTTCTCTAGAAACAATAAACCAGTCTAAATTTCGAATGCTGCCATAATTCGGAATTTTTGTTTGCTAGTTGATAAAAGGCGGAATAAATCCTAACGAACCCTAAAAATGGTGGAAAAATCCTCCCGAACCCTAAAAAAGTTGGAAAAACGTCTTTCTTGAAATATATTTTGTTAAAAAGCTTATGCCATTTTCTCCGTACAAATATGAAGTGAATTTCATCGAATTTTCAATAATTCTTTGAAGTTTGCTGTAATACTCTATCTGTCCTACAGTTAAAGAAAGGAAACTAACTAACAACTTTCAGTTGAAGATGCAACTAACTTGTTCCAAACTAGGGTTCCCTTTGCATTCTGAACGAAAAGGAATTTTCTATTTAAAGTAAATACACAACATTTAATTCTTCAACTAATTTTCAATTACAATTTCAGCTGAAAAGAAACATCTAACTGATTTCCAATAACATAAAGTACAAAAGAACTTTAACTAACTTTTCATTTCTTCCAAAAAAAAACAAGAACATTAATTACAGCTAAATAGTTTATAAGCTAAGTAATAACCATTTCAGAAAATTTAAAGAGAGAAAGGTTTCAAGAGTATACAGTTAAGAAGCTGAAGCATTTGAACTTGACTCTGTCATCATGGGAAAAGGAGATATCATTAAGGGCTTTACTGCACATCCGAAGATCGACTGGCCTCTCGTGTTTCTTCTATTGAAGAAACCCGTCCCTTCACGAGGGTAATCAACAAGGATCATTCTATCATCATGCCTCTGAGCTTGGTGTCAAGGACCTATATCTCCTGATAGAATCTTCACTATGGCCACCTCCCAACTAGAAGATTACTCTAATCAGTGATACATCTGGTACTTGATGGATGACAGATGCAAAATCTAGCATCGTACCTTGGCCAAGGATTTCATTTTCATTACTGGCACTCCTGTGCTGTCAGCACTCTCACCCTTGCTCGATATGATTGCATTTGTCTCAAAATTTATATTATAATGTCAGGTTTTTGATATTCATTTTCTTTAGTTCTTAGGGTTATATTATAACCATAAAGTGTATACATATACAAGAGATTGATTCGGCATAAAAGGTTTTAAAGCTCACAAATATATCCCAAAGACTCGGTGAGCAAGGAAAAGAATAAAACTTCTAACCAGCTTCTGTTGCTGAGGAGAAATTCGGTTTGACTAGTTGGAATAAATTCACAGGAAAAATTCGATTGGTTCAAGCTGAATCCCTATTCAGAATTATTCTATTGACAAGGATAATTATGAAAGCAAGAAATGATGAGGATTCCAGTTTCGTATAGGAATTTCCCCTTACAGACCAATTCTAGATGATAAATATATATTCCCGATTTCACCTTATAGAGAGACTAGATCAAACAAATGTTTGCTTTCTAATATAAGATGCTCAACAAGATGATTTCATCAATACGAGAACATTGGAAATCTTACACGAGAACTTGCCTGTGATTATAAATTCGAATTGTGAAGAATCCAAGCTCTTCCCTTAGCAACTACGTCAAGCTAAGAAACCACCAAAACTTCCAATCGAGAGAGAGGCAGAGACGCAATACAAAGAACTCGACACCACCACCTTCGGAAGATTGAAATGCAAATTAATCTCCTAACTCCGATACATATAGCTTCAACAGAGTTTTATTTTCAAGCATGAAATTTAAGAAGTCGCCAACAGTAATGGAAAGAGACGAAAGTATGGAGTGAGCTTGGATTAAAAAAATGCGATTACAGAGAGAATTTTCCAATCATGAGAATGAGAATTTATGAACTGGGCGGATGGATAATTTGATAATAGTGCTGAACCAATTTAGTAACTGTGGAACAAGAATGTGGATATAGAAAAATACCCGACCTTCAGAGAAAACGCGAGAAGCAAAGATGAGTGAATAAAAGAATGAAGAGCTCTTTTTCCAAAAATGAAAGGAGAATGAATGCATAATTCCCCAAAGGAAACTCGAATCCCAACTAGACGGTTCCATCCCCAACGCCCAAGAATCTCTTCGTCTGCCCAATCTTGGGCATTTCATCAAGCATGGGTGGCAAGCTGCAGGGAGTTTCCACCACAAAAGCACCGACACCATTTTCCTCTTCATTTTATTTTTTGATGAAAACCATTCAATGATTTCCACTTCAAATCGATGCCATTAAATTAATATCTTTCAAATGTTAATTCGATATTCAATAATCACTTGCAAAATATATTTACCAAGAATTGATTCACTCCACTCCCAAAGGAATATAATGTTTTAATTATATCTTTTATCATCCAATTGCAATCTCCTTTAAAAATGATTATAGATTTATATATTTAAATTGGCTTATAGAATAAATAATTATATTGAATTATTTATGACCAAGTTACGACTTCGATACACTGTCTTACACCGACTCGAGATTGACGATAAAATTGATCCTTGTTACCACATCCTCTCCTTGATGGTATTTTCTTTTCCCTCGTGGCGTTAGCAATTCCTGCATCCATTGACAAGAATTATGGTTAGATCGTTCTTCATCATTTATATATATATATATATATACATATATTAAATAAAATCTCATGAACACATTCATTTCCTCATGAATAAGAAAATCACTTGCATCAATAAGAAGATCGTTTACATTTACAGTTACGACAAGCTTAACATTTATTTTATTCTCAATTTCACATTCACATGAAAGCAGTTACTTGCAACTAACATAATGACCATTGTTCCCTTGTCATAAGCATATTCAAGTTAGAGGGGATGTAACATACTCCTCCCCTTAAGAATCATCGTCCTCGATGATGGTTTATTCAAAATCTCAAATTAAAACATAAACATAAATATAGTGTTCGCAATTGTTCATCAAAAGATAAGGAAATTTCTAAAGGATTTCTTCATAATCCTCCCAAGTGGCATTTTCTTCAGAGTATTGGTCCCACTGGACCTTGAATAGCATAACCTTGCGGTTACGTAAGCGCATGTTGCGCACCTCGAGCACTCTAGGTGGCTCGACTGTGATCACCCTGGATCTCGCACCTGTAAAGAATTCCAGTGAATCTGGTGATCAAATCCTGAATAATATTTCTTAGGATAGGAAACATGAAATACATTGTGTAATTTGGCGAGAGCCGGTGGTAGAGCAATTTTGTAAGCTACTGGGTTAATAACTTCCAAGACTTCAAATGGTCCCACATATCTCGGAGCTAGCTTTGAGACTTTTCCGAATTTGATTGAGCTTTTTTGGGGTTTTACCCGTAAGAGAACTTTATCCCCAACTGCAAACTGCCTGGGAGTTCTTTTTGCATCCGCGTAGCTCTTCTGTCGATCATTGGCTTCTTTTAACCTTTGCTTGATCAACTTATCCTGTTCTTCCATTTCTAAGAGCATTTCGGGTTCGAGGATGATCTTGTCCTCCATTCTGTCCCAACTGATAGGTGTTCTACACTTTCTACCGTATAAGGCTTCAAATGGTGCCATTTTGATAGTTGACTGATAGGAGTTATTATAGGAAAATTCTACCAATGGTAAATATTCCTCCCATTTATATTGCTGATCCATACAATACATTTTGAGTGGATCTTCCAAAATCTGATTCACCCTTTCTGTTTGATCATTTGTTTCAGGATGATAAGCTATGTTGATATTTAACTGAGTTCCGAAAGCAGAAAACAGAGTTCTCCAAAATCTGGATGTCATCCTAGCATTTCAGGATGATAATCTTCTCCAGAACTCCATGTAAACGGAAAATTTCTTGCACAAACTTCCGAGCAACCATTGAAGCTCCATCTATCAAATTCCCTGGTATAAAATGTGCTACCTTGGTGAGTTTATCCACCACAACTAGTATCACATTGTGCCTATTCCTGGTCATTGGTAATCCCTGGGCGAAATCCATACTAATGACTTGCCATTTCCACTTGGGTACACTGTGAGGTTGTAGTAAGCCTGCTAGGTGCTGATGCTCTACCTTAACCTTTTGACATTCAAAACAACCTGCAACGAATCTGGCTGCATCCTTTTTCATTCCTTTCCAAAAATATAGGGGTTTGACATCGACCAACATTTTTGTTACCCCAGGGTCTCCTGAATAGGGTGTTGAGTGAGCCTCTTGCCATATTATCTTCCTTAACTTTGGAGAATCAGGTATGTACATTCTGCCCTTGTACCTTAATAGCCCATCTGCCTTAATCTGATAACCTTCATATTTAGGGTCTTGTGGATTTGCTTGAAGAGCCTTTCGCACTTGAAGGTAAAATTCATCTTTACACATTTTCTGCAACACCTAAGTTCTAAAATTTGTGTTGACTGACGTCATAGAAGTTATATGCCTTCGCTGGCTCAATGCGTCGGCTACCCTATTTTCCTTGTCTTTGATGTAACTGATCTCAAAATCATAATCAAATATTAACTCCATCCACCTTCTTTGTTAGGCATTTAAGTAAGGCTAAGTAAATAAGTACTTTAACCCTTGGTGATCCAACTTGAGTTCAAATGTTTTTCCCAACAGGTAATGTCGCCACATTTGTAAGGCATGAACAATAGCTGCTAATTCTAGATCATGTGGTGCATAATTCTGCTCATATTGTTTAAATTTCCGGGATTCGTATGCCACCAGCGACTCATCTTGCATCAATACTCCACCTAATCCATCACTAGACGCATCTGTGATTACTACCAAATGGCCGTTAGGGTCTGGTACAATCAAAATGGGTGTTGTGGTTAACTTCTCCTTCAATGTATCAAAAGTTTCTTGACATTTTGCAGTCCATTCAAACCTCTTCCCCTTTCTCTGAAGGAAGGTGATGGGGTGAGCAATTTTAGAATAGTTTTACACAAACCTTTGATAATAACCAGCTAGACCCATGGAGCTCCTAACCTCGTGTACCTTCTTAGGTACCGGCCATTCTACTATAGCTTTTATCTTTGCAGGGTCTACTATTCCCTCAACTGATATGATATGACGCAAATACTGTACCTCCTTCTGAAAGAAAGTGCATTTTGACAATTTACCATAAAGTTGGTGTTCTCTTAATCATTGAAGGACTATCTGAAGATGCCGAGGATGTTCTACCTCATTCTTGGAATAAATGAGAATGTCGTCTAGGAATACCAATACAAACTTGTCTAGACAATCACGAAAAATACTGTTCATCAAGTTCATGAATGCTGCTAGTTTTGAAGGCTGTCTTGTGGATGTCTTCATCTTTCAATCTTAGCTAGTGATATCTCGATCTTAAATCTATTTTGGAAAAGACGATTGCCCCTTTGACCTGGTCAAAAAGATCATCTATCCTGGGCAAGGGATATTTATTCCTGATGGTGAGCTTATTCAACATGCGGTAATTAATGCATAATTGGAGTGTCCCATCCTTCTTCTTAACAAATATCACTGGTGCAGCCCATGGTGAAACACTAGGTCGAATTAACCCTTTATCTAGCAACTCTTGCAACTGTGCCTTTAACTTCTTCAACTCCACTGTGGTCATACGATACAGGGCCTTAGAGACAGGTTCAACCCCTGGAACTAAATCTATAGAGAAATCAAATATTCTTCTCGGTGGTAGCCCAGGTAGTTCCTCTGGAAACACGTCCTGATATTCTCTGAGATAAGGATATCTCTCCACAAAAGTTTTCTTCTTATCGTCAATTTCCATTTCCTCACTCTGGTTTTGAGTTTGCATAATCATATCATCCAAAATTACACTTTCTTTAAATTCCCTAACTTCCTCCATCTTTACAGCATATATCTGAAAACCTTTCTTTTTATTTCTTTTCAGTTGCATGGTGGAAATTTGTCGCATTCTAACTTCCCGTTGCACTCCTTGCAAAAACACCGTATTTCCATGATCATCTAGACATTCCACTGACTTTTCCAGGCAATCAATCTTGGCTTTATGCTCCTTTAACCAGTTCATTCCGAGGATTACGTCATAGGAACCTAGGGGAGCTACATATAGGTCAACTTCAGTAGTGAAGCCTGGAAGTTCTACCCTAGCCTCAAACAGACACTGCACTATCTGAGCTCTCATCTGATTAGCATATTCTACAGTCCAAGAGTTTGCCATAAACCCAGTTCTTTTTGGAAATCTACCTAGTAGTTTCGGTGATATAAAACATTCAGTAGCCACAGTGTCAATTAATATGGTTATTGGGTTTCTGCAAAGCATACCTAGAGTTTCAATTGGAGTGACCTGATACTCCGCCTGTCGGTTGTCTACAACTGCATGGATTCTCTGTTGGAAAGCTGTCTGTTGGGGTGGTAATGGCCTTCGTTGTTTCTGCCCCTGTTGATTCTTATTAGGGCACTGATTTGCATAATGCTCTCCACTGCAATTAAAACATCCCCCTGGTGGTTGTTTCTTTTCCGGACCTTTGCTTGCTCTAGTTTCATCTTTTTGGTTACTGTTATTGTCCTTTTTATCCTTTTTGCTATCATACTGATTATTCTTATTTCCTTTTCTCTTGAAATTCTGATGAGACTGTTTCCATTTGCCCTTACTATGATTCTTGTCCCTGATGGAATCATCCTTTTTCAATCTTTGTTCCTACCAAACTACTTTCTCATAAGCCTCATCCATTGTATGAGGAGCCAAAACATCTACCCAACCTCCAATGTGGTTGTTCAAACCCAAAATGAACTTCAGGACTCAAATTTTTTCATCTTGTTGATATTGAGGTACATATTTCAGTAATCAGGTATATTTTTCCTAGTATTCATTGACTGATAAAGGCCCCTGCTTAAGGTTCTCAAAATCCAAAAGTTTCTGATCATGGAATTACTATAGGAGCCATCTTTGCTGGAATATTCCTACAAACTACTCCCAGGTCACATCTGCCACTTCAAGGCCCATTTTTGCTCTTTTGTTTTCCCACCATGTTGCAGCTTCTTCGACCAAGTGGTAGGCTGCCCAGGCGGCCTTGACAGTGTTTGAGTAGTCTCTCAACTCAAAGTATTTCTCCAAATCTCAATTAGCCATGCCTCAACAACTTCTCCTGATGCAGAGCCCTCAAACTTTGGGGGTTTAATCTTTTTCATATCCTTGGCCAATTCATTGGCCAACTGGCTCCTTTTATTACCCAGACTTATGGTTTTCAAACTTTCTTCATGTTGATCACTACGGGTCTTAGACCTTTCCTCACGCATATCAGTTTGCCCGTCTACTTTTCTTTCTAGATTTAGCAATCGGTTTTGAGTTTCACTCATCAAATTCAATAATTGGTCTAGTTTGGCCATAAGGTTATCATTGTTTCGATCTCGTCTGAACCCATTTTCAGAATTCTCCATTCCAATGAAGTTCTTGGAGATATGGTATTACTTATTAGTCTATGTTTGGTTTTATTTCCATGGTTCTTTCTATAAGATTTCATAAACAAACAATTGCTTTAAGATATCAACATGATATGCCATCAAATTAATTATAGATTCCATTCAATAATGATTACAAAATAACTATCACTCCCTTGTGAGAGATTCAATTACAAAATGATTGTAAGTAACTATTACTCCTTGTGATAGGTTCAATTACAAAATCGATAACTATCACTCCCTATGATAGATTCAATTACAAAATCAATAACTATGATTCCCTGTGATAGATTCAATTACAAAATGATGATAAATAACTATCACTCCCTATGATAGGTTTAATTACAAAACTTGTTACAAAAGAGTATCTATCACTTCCTGTGATAGGTTTTCATTACAAACTGATTATGTATTATTATCGTTGTTGGTGATCAGTTGCTCCTGCTTAGTAAATTCAGAAAAAGGTATGAGCCTATATCTAGGGTTTGGTTTCCGTTTTTCAGAAGATTCAGGCAGCTTGGTTCCAGTATTGATTAGGTTCATAGTGCTGGTTTGTTTCATTTCAGCAAGGATGGCTGCTTTAACAACTTCCTTACTGGAAGGTGTGCACTTCCTTCTTTCTTGCCAAAGTCTCCTCAAAGCTTTAGCCATGGTCTTCGAGTTCGTAGGAATAGAGCATTTGGAATAATCATACTGGAGTTTGATTTTCCATAGCTGTTTGGATACCGGATCTCAGACCTTCTTCCGGGGTGTTTTCCGTATCCACATCCTGGAAAAACACCAAGGGTAGATTTTAGTTTGCTAGGTTTGCATGACGAGCCCAAGGTTTAGTGGCGAACCTAGTAGCTCTGATACCATATGTAATACTCTATCTATCCTACAGTTAAAGAAAGGAAACTAACAAACAACTTTCAGCTGAAGATGCAACTACTTGTTCCAAACTAGGGTTTTCCTTTGCATTCTGAATGAAAAAGAATTTTCCATTTAAAGTAAATACATAACATTTAATTCTTCAACTAACTTTCAATTACAGTTTCAGTTGAAAAGAAACATTTAACTAATTTCCAATAACAGAAAGTACAAACGAACTTTAACTCACTTTTCATTTCTTCCAAAAAAAAACAAGAACATTAATTACAGCTAAACAATTTATAAGCTAAGTAACCATTTCAGAAAATTTAAAGAGAGAGAAAGGCTTCAAGAGTATACAGTTAAGAAGCTGAAGCATTTGAACTTGACTCTGTCATCATGGGAATAGGAGATATTATCAGGGGCTTTACCGCCCATCCGAAGACCTATTGGCCTTCCATGTTTCTTTTACTGAAGAAACCTGTCCCTTCACGAGGGTAATCAACAAGGATCATTCTATCATCATGCCTCTGAGCTTGGTGTTAAGGACCTGTATCTCCTAATCGAATCTTCACCTGATCGAATCTTTACTATGGGTACCTCCCTACTAGAAGATTACTTTGATGAATGATACATCTGGTACTTGATGGATGACAGATGCTAAATCTAGCATCGTACCTTGGCCAATGATTTCATTTTCATTATTGGCACTCCTATACCATCAACACTCTCACCCTTGCTCGACATGATTGCATTTGTCTCAAAATTATATTATAATGTCAGGTTTGATATTCATTTTCTTTAGTTCTCAGGGTTATATTATAACCATAAAGTGTATACATATACAAGAGATTGATTTGACATAGAAGGTTTTAAAGCTCACAAATATATCCCAAAGATTCGATGAGCAAAGGAAAAGAATAAAGCTTCTAACCAGCTTCTGTTATTGAGGAGAAATTCGGTTTGACTAGTTGGAATAAATTCACATCAAAAATTCGATTGGTTCAAGCTGAATCCATATTCAGAATTATTCTATTGACAGAGATAATTACGAAAGCAAGAAATGATGAGGATTCGATTTTCCTACAGGAATTTCCCCTGACAGACCAACTCTAGATGATAAATATATATTCCCGATTTCACCTTACAGAGAGACTAGATCAAACAAATGTTTGCTTTCTGACATAAGATGCTCAACAAGATGATTTCATCAATACGAGAACATTGGAAATCTTACACGGGAACTTGCCTGTGATTATAAATTTGAAACTTGAAGAATCCAAGCTCTTCCCTCAACAACTATGTCAAGCTAAGAAACCACCGGAACTTCCAGTCAAGAGAGAGGCAAAGACACGATACAAAGAACTCGACACCACCACCTCCGGAAGATTGAAATGCAAATTAATCTCCTAACTCTGACGCATATAGCTTCAACAGAGTTTTATTTTCAAGGATGAAATTTAAGAAGTCGCCAACAATAATGGAAAGAGACAACTGAAAATTGAATTACAATTGAATGCAAGTAGGCGGTTGTAATGTCCCCTTTTTCGTGAGCAATGGAGTTTAGAGGAATTAGCCTATTCCTGATCCTCGTAGGCTAATGGGGCTTGATTAGAGGGTCGTTTGGCAGATACCCAGTTGATTGGTTGGCTCGTTTCGTAATTCAGTCTACATATGGAGGTGTTCTAATGATTTTTTGATATGTTTCTATTTTTAGAAACCTCATGTTATAAACTAATGTTATGTTTTCACTTTATGTTATGAATAATTATTTTATTATAAAGTGCAAAATAATAAAATAATAAAATAAAATAAAATAATATTCCTTCTAGAAGGTGACTTGGGAAAGTTCTAGAAGGAGGCCGACCTATTGAGGAAAAAAAATAAATAGGCATTGAGGGCTCATTTCTTATCATCCAGATTTGTTGTTGTTGATGTTTGATGTTTGATGGTTGTGGAGCCTAGGGTTTCTGCAGATTGTTCTTGTCATAGGAAATGAAAACTTCCTATTGATAGCAATTTTGAGGGTGTGAAATATCACTTGAATTATTGCAGCTGGGAGAAAGTTACTTCAGACTTTCTATTTGAGCTTTATTGTAAAAACTTAGTGGCCCTTGGCCAAGTTTTTGTATGATTTGACTTGGAGCATTGTTGGAGACAATTTTGATATCAAGGTCTTCATTCATTTGGCATTTAAGGAGGTCGAATTGCATTTAGAAGAGTCAGATTTTTAATATCAGAAAATTACCATTCAAAATCTGCATATCTTGATGCCACGATTTTGTTTGTGAAGACTCCATTGTGGTTCTATTTGGGCAAGTAAGTGAGGCGCATGACTCTTGAGACCTAGGCGACTTCTTTTGGTGTGGTTGGAGGTTGATAACAGCTGGTTATTATTTTATATCTGAAGATTGCATTTGCAGCAGGGGCAACTCACTGGGAAAGGGCAATTTCTTCAAGGGAGCTCACAAAAAAATTCAATAAAATTGTTGAGGCATTGTTGGTGGACATAGAGGCTAGGCGCTAGAGTTTGGAGGGCATATTCCAAGCAGCCAAGAAGAATCAAATTATTGTGTGCAAGCAGCCATCAGTCCCAGGTTTTATATCAGTCAATGTATCTCAGAATTTTAGTCTTCAATCAGCATGTTAGTGTTGTAGAATCAGAAATTTAGCATTGAAGTTAACAGCCTTTGTAGTTGCATCGATTCTTAGTTTAGTTGCATGATAATATTTGTCATTTCACATCAGACCTATCATTGTAGTTGAATTCATGAATGTAAGCCAAAAGTCTTGGCATTTTCATTATCAGCATCGTAGAAGGGATTGCATTTCAATAAGACATCATCTTTGGGAAGTCTTACATGGTTGTAATGTTCATTTGAATGTGATATGAAGATATATGCCAACTATTTGACATAATGTCAATGGCTGTAGATGTTCTTATCAGCATATAGGTTGCATACCAACTGTTTGACAAAATACCAGTTGGCTGTAGGTGTTCATTTCTCATGCTTAGGTTATATATATGCATTGAATATTGTCAAAATAAGTTGCACATTCATGTTAGGTCATTATTTAGACAATTTAGAGTCATTTGCTAGCATCCTTATTGATGCTAAGTGAAGAAAAGTGTCATTATATCAAACTGAAATGTTATATCAGTCATATGACCTTTGTATGCAAAGTGTTTGATGAAATTTCCAAGGCCAAAAATCAGAAGTTTTCAATCAGATTTGAGCAGGGTCATTACAACGATGATCCGGCCATAAGGTTTTTCCACGCTACCACTTATTCAGTGGGGGGAAAAGCATTATAAGTCAACAATTCATCCACTTAGCGGGCATCCACTCAACAGTAGGGATTCACCACTTGAATAGTGGGTGAAAGTTGTAAATACAATGTTAATTTCCTCCACATTGGCGGTAAACCATGCAAGGGTTAAAGTGTCTGCATTAAAATTCGCAAGCAAATGCAGTAGTAAAAATGACTGGATTAGTACTACTAATTCACATCCTTACAATGAAAAAAATCTGCAATTTACAAGTGTTACAATGACATAATCAATGCAAATAGTTGAAGGATGATTCTTCCAACACTTATTCTTCTCAATTATCAAATTACAAGTCAAAATCTGAACTTTTAGAAATCTGATAACAGTATCTAGCAAATTGAAAAAGCATTACCAGCAACTGTACCAGCACCCAAAATGTTCATAACATCATCAAAACTCCTCCAAAAAGACCTAAAACAAAATGTAAATGCATCTGAGGAGGTAGGCGCCTAACTCCCAACCAAGAAACTGCATCCAAAGTTCACATATTAATTATGCACGAGTTCCAAAGCACTTCCCAGCATGGTACGGCCCTAAGAATGGTACAACCTCTCTTGTAAATTCAACACTTAAAGATAAAATCTGATTCCTTGGGAAAAGGGTCGCCCTTAGCATAGGAATCAAAGGAGCCAATACCCATAAGCAAATTAAAATCATACAAAAAACACTATATTTAAAAATTTCTTTCATTCATGAAACAACCAGCAACACAAAAACTGGAAAATGTCATAAAAAACTCAACAATAATGCTCAATATGCACTTCTGAATGAAGCACACTCCCAATTGACCATCTAGGGAACCATAGTTTCAAGCCCAAAGAATGGTGTAAAATTGCTAAGCTTCCCTTTAGCCAGGTTCTAAATTCAATCCAACAACATTTTGATATCATCAACAATGGATGCCAAAATGAAGAACTGAAGCCTCCTTTTATAGATTTTGCAGTGACTGTTGAATTTCTATCATTTTCCCTCTAAAGGACGCCTAAGGAAATAATAAATATTTTAGTTTTCAAAATCCTCTTCTCCCTTCTCATTTTGGCGTCCAAACACCAAGGAGACATTAAAACATTTAAAATATATTTATTACTCCTTAAATAAGGCGTCCAAATCCCAAGAGAAATAATAAACTTAGAAATATTAAATTTTTTCACCTCATGTGGCATCCACCCTCAGTGGCCCCGTTTTAAAATAACTTTAAATCTTTATGCTAGGCCAAGGGGTCAAAATCACAATATAATAATTAAATGATTTAATTAAATCATTTATTCAAAATGCACCTCAGAAAGCCAAATCCAAAAATACTCAACTGCCCTACCTGAAGTAGAAAGATCGTTGAATTGTTGCCAACCTGAGAACTGCAAAAATTAAAACTTACTAAAAATAGTAAATTCTGAAAAGTTGTTCAACTCACTTTGCATGCTATATCATTGCGAAGCTCTTTGAAAACCTAAAAAGAATCCTCAATCCAAATCTCGAAACTCCAATGTGCTGGCTAGAAATAGCAAGTTCATGAAAAGGTTGTCCGATGGAGATGCATGTCACACCATTCCGAATCTCTCAAAAAACCCAGAAAACTCCATCATACATGCATCGGAAACTCATACATGAAAACCTTAAAAAATGCTTCAGAATCCCACTAAAATAGGAAACCCTAATTTTACCTTTGACGAGCGTACGGGCTTCCGAAAATAGGCTATTAGTCAATGAAGGGCGTATAACCAAAATAGGGACATTACAATGACCAAGTTACGACTTTGATACACTGTCTTACACCGACTCAAGATTGACGATAAAATTGATCCTTGTTACCACATCCTCTCCCTGATGATATTTCCTTTTCCCTTGTGGCGTCGGCAATTCCTGCATCCACTGACAAGAATTATGGTTAGATCGATCTTCATCATTTATATATATATACATATATTAAATAAAATCTCATGAAGACATTCATTTCCTCATGAATAAGAAAATCACTTGCATCAATAAGAAGATCGTTCACGACAAGCTAAACATTTATTTTATTCTCAATTTCACATTCACATGAGAGCAATTACTTGCAACTAACATAATGACCATTGTTCCCTTGTGATAAGCATATTCAAGTTAGAGGGGATGAAACATTCGCTGAATTTCAAACTCCATGGTTGAAATGCGGTGAACTCTGTGACTTAGCTTGTAACCATTTTTCTCCTATAAATGATATAGAGGATTACATATAGCTCACTGAGAAGCAACTGAGGGTTAGGGTCCTTTGCTGTGATCATAAATAGGGTCCCCATGTCTCTAATGTTTCTAAGGAAGGAAGCCTACACTTCTAGGGTTGTCTATCTTGGCCTTTTACAGTATGTGATAGAGCAACCTTCCTCTCACATGGAACACCTCTAAGCAGAATCTGTTGAGACTATGGAACATAGACTATAAAAAGCAGAAGGCATATTTGTATTTAATATGTTTATACACAGTTAAGCATATTCGCCTACCGTCATTTTGAGGCTATGAAATATACAATTTTAATGAAAAATTCTGTTAACTTCATGTAAACAGTGTAATATTGAAAAACAATGAAATAACCTAAAAACTTAATAATGATAAAGCTTGAAACCTTAAAATAGTGTTACCCTTGGACTGCAGGAAACCCACATGATTTCCATGACATTATGACAATGCACATTTTCTTCCTATCCAACCTGAGTTTTATCGATGTTCTCTAATGTGGATCATATAACTAGTGTTTATCAAGTGCACCATACATTAATATAGTATTTCATTTCCATTGAATCTGAAAGCTGCTAACAGTGGTTTGATATAATGTGTATGAAAGATGCTGCTGCACCATATTTACAATGTTAACAAGGTTGCCAATCATGAAGGAAGCCGGACCTTTGAAGTCCTTTTTTGCAGGCCTCCACAAGTATTGCTTCACAAAACCCATCAAGAATGGCTATAATTCTCCCTATAATTCTATGAACCTTATCACTAATAGTTGATACACGTTACACCTATAGAATTGTTAATACATGTTTCCTGTTTTCTGTACTTATTATTAGCGGACTGTTGATATACGATGTTCTAAACTTTTAAATTTTTAATATACAGAGTATTGTTAACACCTTCAGTCTCTAGTTTCAGCATATTTATCAATCAAATTTAAGATCTATTAAAAGATTAAGTCACATTCTTGTTCGCAGATCACATTCTAGTTCACAGAGATGGGCAGATTTGACCATAGGAGTTTGAAATCCAACACATATTTAAAAAACCCTATGATATATTTTGAAATTGCCATTAGCTTGTCTGTAAGAAAGTACTAGAGTTTGTCGTGGATCAAATCGGCATGGGTTACCCAAGCGGCTCTGTTGTCGAGATTTTTTTCTTAAAAATATTAAGAAAATATCATTGAAAATACAGGTCTGCAGTGGTTGATAACTTGATACTGATGTGAAGTGTGCTCATTGTGTTGAAGAAATTGTTGAGCAAGGTAACAAGGCAGGGGCAGATGTTGTCTTAGACCATAAAGCTTTGTCGCCCCATGTGCTGTAGTGCCATGACAAATAGGTGTATCAGAATAATATTAAATGATTATTAGAAGATAAGGTTTACTTTTGTAATAAAGTCACCTTAGTGACTTAAGCGAGTTTACTATTTTTAGCGGTTAGGGTGAGTCATGTCATGTTGGCATGTTTATTTGGTTTCATCCTCCAAACTCTATAAAGGAGATGAATCTCATTGTAATCGGTATCCTGATATCTAATAGAATAATGATATTTTGTGCTCAATTAGTTTAACTTTATACAACATTGTATTAAAGCCAAGTCACATGAAAAGGTTTTCAAACTGAAAACTGCAGGTTTTTTCTTTCCTGCAAATTACGACCAGACTTATTAGAGAAAATCATGCCTATTAATTTAAGAAAATCATGGAGGGTTTCATAAAACAATTGTAGTTTTTAAAATTCAAAAATTGCACAAGTTTTTGTTTTAAAAAAATTGTGTCATTTTGTATGGTTGAGGATGTGCACTAGAAGGAAAAGGACATGTGGATGAAAGTAAAAGGATGTGTTGAATTTTGAAAGATCCATGACTAGGTTTTTATGAATGAGTTTTGCTCAAATTAGTGCCTAGGGCTTCTTCGATTCATGGCTTGGGCAAACTATTGCAAACACATTTCTGGTTTTTTTAGAGCCATCTTTGCTCGCTGTTTGGGTTCAAATCAACAACGAGAATTCCATAACTAGGGCAAATGAAACCTGCACCTAGGGTTTTCAAACCAACATTTAGGGTTTGTGCCAATGTTCATATAGGGCACATGTTTCAAGGCAATTTGTTGGAAGTATGTGCTAGGGTTTGAAATTTTTGAATCAGTTATCTTTTGGTTCATATAATTTCTAAAAATGGAAATTCCATTGGATAAATATTTCAGCTTCAACTTCCACACCTGGAAAGTAAAAATCTAGATTGAATTGATGCAGAAGAAGCTATGGGGAATAGTAAAAGGAAATAAAAAACTATGATTAGATGTGAGTGAAGTATTGGAATGGAAAATCAAATATGATAAAGCCAAAGCCATTATTCGTCTTGCCCTCTTTGATTCTGAGTCACACCATATAGATTTGGCAAAACCATCCAAAGAAATTTGGGAAAATTTGAACACATTGTTTGGAGCAAAAGCAGTTAATTCTAAATTTTCCTTAAAGCTTCATCTTTTTAAGCTAAAGATGATTGATAAAGTCACTATGTCAAGCCACATGAACATTCTGAGATTTCTTCTTTGATAACTAGCAGAAGTCAATGTTGCAGTGAATTATGAGGAGGCTAAAGCTATTATATTAAACGGTTTATTTTAAAAATTCAGCAATGTCGTCTTCACTCTTATTCAATTTTCTCTAAATGTCTGGAAGATATGATTTCAACTCTCCTAGTTGAAGAAAAAGAACTATTGTAGGAGATAAAGAAGATGATCCTCAAATTGAGGTAGCATACTCAAATTGTAGAAGATCTGATAAGGACAAAAGAGGGACATAATTCAACTATTG